>JAODAL010017465.1:0-77654 GCA_025379985.1 Phyllomedusa bahiana
TCAGAAAGTATAGTAGTTATCTTGATGAAAACAGGAGTTACATTTTTGTAAATAGGGGCCAGTATTAAAGGGGTTGTCTCACTACATTGATTCCTCTCACCTCAGTCCTGTTTTCTTGGTTCCGCTTTGAATTCAGGGGCGTGTTTACTGGCTTCTACTAGGCTGCAGTAGAAGCCAGGTCTGTAGCTATAGCAACCAGTGCTGACAGTGCTGACATCAGGAGAGATGGAACAGGTCTGTAGCTATAGCGAGCTGAGGAGCTGATGCATCCCATGCAAGAGGGGATATCTAGGAATATGTAGGACACTGTTAATGGACACATATTGCAAAGTGACTTGTTTTTGCAAGATCTTTAACAGAAAAAGCAATCCTTGTAGTGAGACAACCCCTTTAAACTAGTTATATTTTGGTACTTGGGGTGATATTTTAGTAGTTATGCTCTATAGGAATTACTAGTACAGTCCCAATATAGCAGCTATATTAATAGGATTTTTTTCATATTAGTATTATTTTATTACCATATGTCTGATTTTCAAATGCTCACTATTCCCAGGTTGTTGTTTTTTTCACACAAAGTTTGAATAGCCGGCAATGAAGTACATGACCACCAAGGGGAGCCCGGTCTCTATTTACTGTTTAATGTGGCCCATGACTACCATCTAGAGGAGATCTGATGACTGTCCTGGCCCTGTAGTGATTAGTCATGTACTGGAGTTAATGAAATCTCATTGTATAAATCCATTTGTATGAATGTATAACATTAAGTGGCGCTGCTATTAGTGTATAACAGGAGGTGACTTTGCATCTAGTATGTAACATGTGTTAACAACATATAGGCAAAGTAAGAGATTTGAATCAGCTCACCCACTCCTTAATGCCGCAATATCCGATGGAGACATGGTCCCGTGGTAACCACTCCCAAACGAATTTCACCGCAAACAATGGAATGGCCAGCTTCCAAATTGGAAAAGGAGTGCAGTCAGGTGGTGAAAAAATATGTTTAAAATTCCATATAAACTTTATTAGAATCCATTAAAAGTCCATAGAGTATCACTATGCACAGAGAAGGATGTTATGCGGGTGATCATAGAGATCTTGCAATAGACCGGTAACTCTGACGCGTTTCGGGAGAAACTCCCTTATTCATGGCTATTAAATAATAAAGTTTATATAGAATTTTAAATATATTTTTTCACCACCTGACTGCACTCCTTTTCCAATTTGGAAGTTGGTCATTCCATTTGATGTGTTAACAACACTTCCAGTGTATAAGATGGGGTGACTGTACTACTAGTATATAACGGGGTTACCCTGCTACCAGCATATCACATGGGATGACATAGCTACTGGTGTACAGTATAACATACTAGTGTATAACGGCTATGGGTGTATAACAGGAGGACTCTGCTACTGGTATATAGCAAGGGATGACTCTGCTACTAGTATAGAACATGGGGAGACTCATCACTAGTAATTCCAAATATATTACAGATCGTCCTGAAAGCAGAATAGGAAGAAAGATGTTTGTGATAAGAATAACGGTGAAATAAATCAATGTTATTTGATTATTACTTTGTAAAAAAAAGATTTTCCAATATCATGATATTGTTTGCCTATCCTCACAATAAGATATCGGTAGAGCCACGGTGGATCAACTCTCAGCACCTCTGTTGATCAACTGGACGGGACTGTGGATACTGCGTCCTCATCTTTGTTTATATGGCTCTGTGCACTTGTACACTGTATACTTGGTAACAATTGTTCCAGCTATTGAAGTCCCTGGAGCCTATTTCACTCAAATTTAAAAAAGGCCGCACTAACCTTCCCAGCTGCTATCACATGTCCAGCAGGTATACAGAAGCATGTCAACAATAGAGCGCCCGCAGTGCTCGCCTGCTTCCAGCAGCTGATTGTCAGGGATGCTGAGAGTTGTCCCCTCATCAATATGATATCAACATCCTATCCATATATCATCAAGGACAGGCTAGCAAAGATGTTATCTCCAAAAACACCTTTAAACAAAACATTATAATACAGTGGCATAAAGTATGTGACACTGAGAAGAAGCCTAAAGGAGTTCAGCACTTTGAATAATCCCTACTTGTTAGAAGGGTCATTTGACAATAAGTAGATCACAAAGTTATCTCCCTGCTTGGGACCCTGGTGATCAGCTGTAATCTGTGGTAATACCTGGCAGTAGGGCAGTAATTTTTTCCTGCAAGGCCACCAGAGGAGAAATGGAGCGTTACACATTTCCCTTTCACATCCAGGACCATTTCTTGGGGCAGGTAGGGAGGGCAACCACCCAGGGCACCGGGTGCAGTTAAAAGGAGAGCGGTGCCATGAAGGGTTGCCAAGAAACAACTCTGTTACTCAGTAGGTTTGGTTAAATCTGTAGTGTGTTCAGTAAGCAGAAGGACCTATAGTTCATGTGACTGTGAGGTCTCCAAAGGTGCTTTTGCTCCAATCAAAGCACAGAAGAGGAAGAGGAGACAGAAGTACTTTACATGTGACAGAGGGGGGCTACAGCAATGTTATATATTTCTTACCTCAAAGAATGATTAATGTGGCATGCTTGGATTGTTGAATGTTCCCTAGCACTGTCGTAGGCCATATGGCGAGTAGGAGCCATACGGACCAGCATCTACACCTTTGCTAGTCTTGCAAGATAAGCCTCCTGCAATGCCAAGAAAACGAGCCTATAGATATATCTGCATCTCAAAAAATTTGAATATCTTTGAAAAGTTAGTTATGTCCCATAATTCACGTCAAAGATCTAAACCAAACAAATAGATTAGACAAAAAAACAAAATCTGGAAAGCAACACCAATTATGAAAAAAAAACAGATATTTGCACCTGTAGAGTGCAGATCAAAAGCTAACAGCAAAAACAATACATCCAGCATCACTCAAAGGCACTAAAAAATGAAGGACATAAAAGAAATTTATTAGGACATGCATTTCTTCCACTATGAAATAAATGAGTAAAAACAAAAACCTAGAGATTCTAACCCTGACGTGTGGAGTATGGAACCTACACTCAAGAGAGGTAGCAATGTGGCATAGAACCCCACCGATAATTGGTGGTCACCTTGCCACGATAAAAAAAAAAAAAAAAAAAAAAAAAAAAAAGAAAAAAAAAAAAAAAAAAAAATAAGGTGGGTAAAATTAAACAGTTTGTTAAAAATGTTACACTAAAGGAACCTCAAGTTTTTCATATTATTCATATTATCAGAAATGCTTTCCCAAAAATTCTTAAGTCCCTCTTTGACCGTCTATTTAGTGCCTTTATAGTTCAGCTGTATGTTGTAAATGGTTTTTGCATAGCCAAAGACTGCACAACAGAGTGCATCCTAATTGTTTATATTTTCAAAACGGATGTGCTGACCAAGATTTTGTTTCTTCGACTGTTATAGGGAGGGTGGCTAGGGTCCCAACAACATCTAGCAGCACTCTCAAGGGTGCACTAAAAAAAATGATACTAAGAATTTTTTTGGGGAAAGGCATTTCTGCTACTATGAAATATATGAAAAAAAACTTGAGATTCTAACCCTGAAGTGTGGAGGTCTGAACAGACACCAAGAGAGGTAGCAAGTAGTCAAAGGTCCCCCGGAAATTGGGGTTACTTTGCCTGCAGTGGTGGCTTTAACAGTTTCATCAAAAATGTACACTAAGAACCTCTTGCAAGTTTTATCATATATTTTCATAGTAGCATAAATGTTTTCCAAAAAAATAATATATTCTTAATGTCCTTTTTGACCATATTTTTTAGTGCCTTATAGAGCTGCAGATGTTGATGTTTTTTGCATATATTGTATAGACTCATTATACAAAGAGCAGTAGAGTTCACGTGTTTCTTTTAATGTGGATGATTATGACTTATAGCTAATTAAAGCCCAAAATTCAGTATATCAGAACATTAGAATAATAAGAGACAGGCATGGTGAGTCATGGTGTCAGACACAAAGGTTTTCTAAGCCTTTAAATGGACCCTCAGTCTGGTTCAGTAGTTGCACAATCATGGATAAGACTGTTGACTTGACAGCTGTCCAGAAGACAGTCATTGACACCATACACAAGGAGGTGGAAGCCACAAAAGGTCAGTGCTAAATAAGCTGGCTGTTCAGAGTGCTGTATCAATAATAGAACGTTGTGTAGATTGAAAAGGTGCACAAATAATAGGGATGAGTGCAGCTTTGAAAGGATTGTCGAGAAAAGGCCATTCCAGAATTTGGAAGAGATTGACAAGTAGTAGACTGTGGCTGGAGTCAGTGCTTCGACCACACACAGATGTATCCAGTACTTGGTGTCACGGATGCCTCTGCGACCCTCGTCCCGGGTCGCAGGTGAATCCGTGCCCCTCCACCCAGCGTAGGCCTGCGTGTCCCGTAAGTTGGAGCGCGGGCCGCGCTCGTTTTCCCCCGCTCCTTCGGGATCGTACTTAACCCGTGCCAGGGCTCCCTGCTGCAGTCTCTGTCCCCTCAGCACGCGTTGTCCCGTCTCCTAGGGCGCGCGCTCTCGCTACCGCAGTGTTAAATTTAAAGGGCCAGCGCACCGGTAATTGCTATTGCCGGGGGATCTGCTGCCAACATTAAGCCAGCCCTCTTTCAGGTTAATACCCTGCCGGATCTTTAGTGCAATTGCCTAAAGAGAAAGCAGTTACCTGAGTCTTAGACTGATAACCGTGTTACCGTACCGTTTGCTTCCATTCCTCGACCACGAATCTTGCCTGCCAAGCCCCTGTACCCTTCCTGCCCGTCTCAACCACGAACCAATGCCCGCCGCCTGTCCTGACCTCCTTCCTGTCCCCGACTACGAGCCTGTCCTTATGAATTTGTACCACGCTACACCACGCTGGTACTCCCCCCTCCGTCAAGCAAGTCACGTCAGGGTAGTCCGACCTGGAAACCCCCCGCCGCCAGCAAGTCCATCCCTCTTTTGGTGGCAAGGCTCAGGTGAAAACCAACCGGACCTGGCTACTTAGTATATCCATCCCTTGCGTGGCTTACGCCATCGCTTGTGGTGGCCAGTGTGAATCCAACTACTACCAGACCGTGACACAAGGTATTATACTGTCACATTTCTTGTATCAAGCCTCTCATGACCCAGAGACACCATCAGAAGAGTCTTACCTGGTCTCAGGAGAACAAGGACTGGACTGTGCTCAGTGTCAAAGTCCCAGAGTCTGGAGGAAGAGTGGAAAGTCCACTATCCAAGTTGCTTGAGATCGAGGTTGAAGTTTCCCCAGTCAGTGATGGTTTGGGGAGCCATGTCGCCTGCTGGTGTTGGTCCACTGTGTTATCTAAATATCATATGATTCCGCACGCCAAAATTTATAAATCCGGTGCCAGTTGACACTTTAGGGTATGTTTAATACGGCCAAAATGCGACGCGCAAATAAACGGTTAAATCATAGAGAGCTATGATTTATGTCTCGTCTCCCCCGGCGTAGAATCCGATCGGATTGTACGCCGGGGGGGAGAAAAGTGACATGTCACTTCTTCGCGGTGCTTACGCACCACTGATAATGAAAGTGAATGGGGCTGGCCAGGGGCCGCCTCTCCCCCCCTCCGTGTGTTAGAAGTACACGCTGGACATCGCATACTTCTAAAACACATGGCATATTGTGGCGCGCACAGTACGTGCCCCAATACACTGTGTGAACATACCCTTAGTGAAAGTCTATTACCTATTATCAATTCATCATAATACAATTCAGGCTCTTTGTTGAGTATTCGTAACATATACATATCCATTAATCATTCCATATTTCGGATATTGTTTTCACTTGATATCCTTCACTTGATATTCAACATCCATAACAAAATCTTCCAGATGTTTCAGTCCGATTCGGATCATGGATATAAGAAGAATAATCAGTTGTATCGCACGGATTAATGTAGAGCAGCAGGAGAACTAGCAGGTAAACTTCTCTCAGCAGGCTCTGTCTGTTATGGATGTTGAATATCAAGTGAAGGATATTAAATTAAAATGATATTTGAAATATGGATGCATTAATGCAGTGTATATGTTACAAATTCTGAATAAAAAGCCTGATTTTTTTATCATTAATTTATACTATGCAATAGACTGTCAATAAAGTTTTTTTGGCTTTTGGATACTCTGCATATTAACTCTGTTATATGAAGTCCAACGTCAGTGCAGCCGGCTACCTCATGCTTCCTGCTGCTGACAAGCTTTAAAGGGAATGTGCATCAAAAAATGAGTCATTGTTTAATGTTATGTTAAAAACATATTTTTAGGATTTTTTTTTTCATATGACTTTCAATATTTTTTAATAATTCTTAAGTCTTGCAGTTTTCACTTTGGCCACTAGGCCTTGTTTGCACTGCTTTAACAGCAGTCAGAGAGATGCTTTACAGTAGCTTCATGCACATAGGAGACAGTCCCATTCACTTCTATAGGAGAGTTTTCTTGCTCTGAGACCTGGGAAGAAATCAGTCTGCAGGGAGGTAAAAGGGTGAACTGAGACTATCTCCTTTTGTGACTGGTGGATTCTGTGTTAACTATTCACACTGGTGTCTCCTTTCAGTTTGACCCTCTTTGTGCTGATAATGAGCAGACAACTAAGAAATTTTCTGTACAGAACAGGAAGTGTCAGACTATTATTAGGCCTAGTGGCCAAAGTGAAAACTGCAGGACTTAAGAATTGTTAAAAAATATTGAAAGTGATCTGGAAAATTAAAAAAAAAATGTAACCAATAATTCTTAAAAAATGCATTGAACATAAAAATGTGAGTTAAACAATAAGTCATTTTTGATGCTGATTTCAGGACCTGGCACCCGCCCACACTGCCAAAAGACGTGTTTTTGGAGCATTTCTCGGGGCGTTATTTGTCCTGGCTATTAATTTGTATGGGTGATAACAGCGTTGAAAACCATGTCCAAAGCTTTGTCGAAAAACGCATCAAAACGAGGTGAAAAACATATCTAAAACCTTTTCTGAAGAATCGTGTTTCAGGTGAGGTTTTGATGCTATTTTGGGCGCTGAAAAATCCAAACAGCGTCCAAATAAGCCATGTGAACTTACCCTAACACCCTGGAGGGTACACCGTATAGAGAGATAGACTAGAAAAGCCTGATAGGCATTATCCAGTACCATAGAGGGGGACCATCCAAAATATTATTCCGAACCATAGAGGGGGCATTTGGAGATAGACAACCAAGGCTGGTGGAAATTTCACAGAACCATTAAGGTGGGCACCTGTGAAGGCGGGAGCAGCCAAGCTTGAAAAGCAATACTAGCTCAGGATGAGGAACAGCTCATTTGTTTTATTGTCCACAATATGTACAGATCATTAGAACGGGGTAATATCCTATAGGAGCTGTGGTGCAGCCTTGTGTTTTTTATGTTGTCCATATTCTAATTCTCACATATAATACAAATATGTTTCATTTATTACCAACACTTAATCAAATCTGCGGACAGCTAATTCAGGCAGGAAAAGACTTAGGGCGACATGTCCCAATACGAATGTGCCATAGTTTTGGTGTATTCTGCGGCCAAAAAGTTTTGATGCCATATTCTCAATATGAATGAATTGTAAAAGACCAAAACTAAACGCATTATACGCCGGTACGACACGTTGTAATGCTTCTAAAAAGGTGCAGTAAATAAAGGAGCAATGATACGCTGTGCGCCTCCGGAGCGCTATAGAGGAGCATTACAGACACTACACTAGAAATGATATGTTATTCGCCGCTGTAATGCAATTCACCTATGGAGGTGTATTACATACAATAGCAATGATATGCTACTCACTTCAATTGTGCAGTGCACCTTTTTAGTGGAATTAAGTTTACAATGCAAGCTAATCCAGATGCCAGATTTTTTAAAGGATCGTAGCACTTTACATTGATTAAATGCGCCTAAAAACTGCCGCAGCGTCGCCAATTTTCGGACATATCGCACTTACTGTAGATCATCTTAATAGAATCTATTGATCTTTATTGTCAGCCATTGGGAAGTGACTAACTCTATTATAGTTCAACACAATGTGTGACAGAAAGTAAACTTTCCACTACTTGATGTCACAAGGCTGGGAACCGTCTATGATAGCCGGCACTCCTGTATTGTTATAATGAGTGAATTGTGTGGGTGACCGGCCCTTTAAGACACTGTGAAACATTTCTCAATTTGTAGGTGACTTCTTTGATTGATAAATGATTGCTATATGAAGTGACGGAGGTGATTTGTCAGCGCGGGACGTGGTGCTGTTATCTTATACAGCTCTTTCTCCGGAACAAGCGTTAAGCCTTTGATGTCATCTTCTGTATAAAGGCCAAGGGGCACGTGACGTTACAGGAACCAGTTCTACAGGTTTACGTTATTATTAGTAACGATCAAACGGAAAAAACGTATGTTTGAAACAAATTGCTTTATCATAGGGCACAAGCAACAAAGCATTGTCTCTGTGTCAGGGCTTACAGTAAATCACATTTTTTTTTACAAAAGCAGAAACCAACTGAAGTGGAGGAATAGGGGGCGGGGCTGTGACAACCTCTCAGAAATAATATAGAGGCTGGTTGTCAGCAGTAATTCATAATAACAGGGGCGGGCCTGTGACAACCTCGCAGAGAAGATGTGAAAGCTGATTATCAGGAAGAATAGCTGGAATTGCTGTTACTGTAGTATGTACTATGTGGGCCTTATGTTATTCAATAAAGTCAGTAACAGGGGGCGGAGCTGTGACAACCTTTTCAGACATGGTATAGAACAGGGAGCTGCGGCCCTCCAGCTGTTGGGAAACTACAACTCCCATCATGCCCACTGTTATAGATTATATAAATGCATGATGGGAGTTGTAGTTTCCCAACAGCTGGAGAGCCGCAGCTTGAAGACCCCTGGTATAGAGTCTGGTGGTCAACAGTAGATATGAGCGAGCACTAAAAAATGTAAATTCGGCGAAAACGAAAAGTTTGAAAAGTTTGTGCCATTTCCGAACGGTTTGGCTCAACAGTAGTTAAGAGGAATAGCTGTACTGCAGTATATGGTGTGTGGGTCTCATAATCATGACGGTGGTGGTCAGCCCCACGCCCCATCATGTGGCGTGCCGTCATATTCTCCGTTGTCTTCAATTTCTTGGTTGAGGTGTGGACTTTTGTTTCTATATTTAGCTTTCTAAATGAGCTCAGTGTTTAACCCATAACATCCCAAGAAATATTTGCTTGCACATAATACAGGTATTGTCAGGGGTTGTCAGCTATTGCCTCGGGTAGGTACACAGGGGAGGAGCAGATATCACAAGGTCAGGACACTACTCGGGTGTCACAATCATTCTCTGCTATAAGGAAATAGTACAGGACAAAGAACAAAAGTTTCTGCATTCAGGAGCGTCCATACATGAAAGATGAGGAGAGAAAAGACCGCAAGGTTTCGTCATCTTCAGCAACGGACAGCAGCACACAAAGAAGCTATCAAAGGGGACATAGGAATTTTTTGAAAAAGTATTTCTGCTACCTAGGATACATGAAACATTTAGAGGTTCTTAGTTCACACTGTTCTCAATGTTCTGAACAGTCTCCAAAAGAGAGGTAACAATAGTGTAGGACCCACCTGCATTGAGGGCCCGTTTATGTTTCGGAGGTGGGCTTAAGCAGTTTTGACCAAAAATGTGAACTAAGAACCTCAACATTTTTCATGTATCCTAGGTAGCAGAAATACTTTTTCAAAAAATCCTACGTCCCCTTTGATAGTTTTTATAGTTGATAGTGTGCTACAGATATTGGAATGTATATTGCTGTGTGAACCTATGCTCATTTTTTTCAAAAAGGTTTTTTGGATGAGCAAAACCATATATTGTTTCTAGCATCACACAAAGCACATGGAATACTAATGTCACGGACGCCCCTGTGACCACTGTCCCGGGTCGCAGGCGCGTCCGTGCTCCTACTCCTAGCGGAGCCCCGTCCCGCACGTCGGGTTCGGGGTCCGCTCACTCTCCCGTCCCCGCCGGCGTCCACTTACCCGGTTACGCTCCTGTTGAGCCTGTCTCCGTCTCCCGGCACGTGGCTCCGCCCCTAGGGCGCGCACGCGCCGGCAGTTTGAAATTTAATGGGGCAGTGCGCCGGTAATTGGTCATTGTTGGGCACTGCTCCTATTTAAGTCCGGCCTCTTTCTGGCGGCCTTCGCCGGATCCTTGGTGTATTCCTGTTGGAGAAAGCCTTTCCAGTATTGTCTAGTCTGCCTACCCGTGTACCGTACCTCGAGCCTACGTTTACCGACCACGAACCTTGCCACCAGCCCTGACCCTCTGTCCGTCTACGTTACGAACCAGAGCCGCCTGTCCTGACCTCCTGCCTGTCCCCGACTACGAGCCTGCCTGACGATTCCGTACCTCGCCTACCCTTGGCCGCCACCGCAGGCAAGCCCCGCCAGTGGAAGTGACCTGGTAGACTCCCGCCGCAGCAAGACCATCCCGCTTTGCGGCGGGCTCTGGTGAATACCGGGACCTACTTAGATTCCACTCCCTGGTGTGGGCTTACGCCATCGCCTGCGGTGGTCCAGTGGATCCACCTCCAGACCGTTACAGTAGGATCCGGCCATGGATCCCGCCAAGGTGCCCTTGCCAAGCGTTGCCAACATCACCACCGTCGTGGTCAAGCAATCGCAACAGATCGCGCAGCAAGCGCAGCAGCTCGAGCAACTCTCCTCCATGGTGCAGCAGCTCATCACCGTCCAGCAGCAGCAACCCTCGCCATCTCCAGTGGTTGTCCCTGCCTCTACGGTTCCTGTGGCTCTGAGGGTCCCAAGCTTCGGCTGCGGTCCCATCTAAGTTCGACGGAGACCCGAAACTCTGCAGGGGGTTCATCACCCAATGCTCTATGCACGTGAAGCTGATGGCAGATCAGTTCCTGTCCGAACGTGCGAAAGTGGCTTTCGTGGTCAGCCTCCTCTCCGGGAAGGCCCTGGCATGGGCTACACCTCTGTGGGAAAGGAACGATCCAATGACGGTGGCAGGGCCGCCATCAGAAATTTTGGGGCCCCATACAGCTGGAGCGTCTGGGTCCCCCCACTTTGTCCCCGGCTCCGCCCCCAGGCCGACCCCACCCCCCACTCCGATACCCCCCCATCCCCAGCCGTCCCGACAGAGCCCCACCCATCCCCCGCCCCACAACCAGTCGCCACCCCAGTAAAAGAAAAAATAGTTTCTGGGGTCATACAGCCAGGGGGAAGGAGAGGGCCCTCTCAAGCACCCACACGGCCAGGGGGGAAGAGAGGGCCCTTTCAAGCATGGCTGAGTGCCATGTGTGTGGGGGGCCCCCTTCTCCCCCTGGCTGTGTGTGTGGTGGGGGGTCCCCTTCTCCCCCCGGCTGTGTGTGTGGGGGGGGGCCCCCTTCTCCCCCCCAGCTGTGTGTGTGATGGGGGTCCCTTTCTCCTCCCGACTGTGTGTGTGGTGGGGGGGTCCCCTTCACCCCCCGGCTGTGTGTGTGACGGGGGCCCCCTTCTCCCCCCAGCTGTGTGTGTGATGGGGGTCCCTTTCTCCTCCCGACTGTGTGTGTGATGGGGGACTCTCTCATGCACCCACACAGCCGGGGGAGAAGGGGACCCCCCACCACACACACCGCCGGTGGGAGACGGGGGCCCCCCACCACACACACAGCCGGGGGGGAGAAGGGGGCCCCCACCACACACAGCCGGGGGGAGAAGGGGAATCCCCACCACACACACAGCCGGGGGGAGAAGGGGGCTCCCCATCACACACACAGCCGGTGGGAGAAGGGGGCCCCCCCCCACACATACAGCTGGGGGGAGAAGGTGGCCCCCCCCACCACACCACAAAATGGGGGAGAAGGGGGCCCCCCCCACCAAAACACACACCCGGGGGCCCCCTTTGGGGAGCCCCGCTCCACCCCGCCCCGCCGGCACCACCACAAAATTTTAACTATAGGAACGCCGAAGGGGAGGCGGAGCGCAGGGGTTCAGGGAGAAAGGGGCCCCCCTTGACAGCATGGCACTGACATTTCCCCCCGGGCCACCACCGGCCCGTACCCCCCGCGCCTACTGTGAAAATTTTGAAATAAGGGGGCTTGAAGGGGGCCCCCTTTTATTTCCCCGGGGCCCCATACAGGAGTCCCGGGCGTACCCCCTGAATGGGGGGCCCTGGACGGGGGATTTTTCAGTCGTTCCTCAGTGATTTCCCCCAATTTTTCGGGGAACCACCCTGGGCATCCTCCGCTGAAACGGGCCCTCCAAAAAAAAAACCCCACGCCAGGGGGGATTTTTAATGGGGAGACTACACGGTAAATTTCCGCATCGGGCCCCTCTGAACTGTCATGGAACGAGGCTGCCTGTGCGCCCCCTTTGGAAAAAAGGGGTTTTTTTAAAGCCGATTTAAAGGGACGCTTGGCCGCAAAGGGGACCTCCCCCTTCCCTCAGTGACCTAAACCGGTTAGCGACCCCATCAAACGTTCCCCCGCTTCCTTAACGGGAGGGAACTTCGGCAAGAGCGTCATTCACCCAACCCGCCATTTTTTCCTCACCTGGCCCCGGTTTTTCCCCAGACCTCCTGGGGCCACAGCCCCAACACCCCCCCGAGGAGCCCATGCAGATTGATCGGGCCTCGTCTCTCTAAAGCAAGATTTGGCCCAGCGTGGGAAATAAAATTTGGGGCATCTACTGGGGGCGGGCCCAGAGCATTACAGGAGGAGTTGTCCCAACGCCCCAAGCCTGGGGGGAAACAAACCGCCCCCTAGGTTTTCTGTGGGAGGGGGCTTCCTAGGTGCAAAACCCTCCTCCTGCACTCTTTTTGATCCCCCGTCAGGTCGTGCCCCAGAGACTGGTACCCCCCAAAATTCCAAAATTCCGGTGTTTCTGGATTGGGGGCTCAGCCGGGAATTTCCCATCCACCAGTCTCTGGGGATCGGGTATTCCGTTTCCCGTTTTTGGTGGGGGGGGTTCCCCCCTTTGGAAAAACCCTTCCCCCCAACCTCCCCCCCCCCCGTAAAAAAACCCAAAAAACCCCTCCCCTTAGCGTCCAACCCCAAAATCCAAAAGTTTTCACCGGGCCTCTGTCCGCCCCCAAAAAACGTGGGCCGCCGCATAAGGAAGAAATCGCCTTCTATTTTTGTCTGCTCCTCATCAGGGCCCTTTCCGGGACTCCCATGGCTGGGGCCTTCCCACTCCCCAAACCTGGCCCTGGATTTTTCTGGAGAGGGACCTGTTGGGGCCCCCAACCCTGCCGGGGGCCCGTTTTTTTTTGGAAACCACCTCGCCAGGTGCTTTCCTCTCCCCCCCTTCGACCCTTTCCAGACCGTTCCCCCGGGCGGCCGCCCGAAAAACTGGAGAACGCCCAATTTTGTTCTCCAGAGTCTTCCTCCGCCGTCCAAAACAAAATTGCCCGATCGACTTATTGCCGGGTACCAGCCCCTCCCCCAAGGGCCGAGTCAAACCCCTCTTTTGGGTTTTCCTAGCCCCAAAACCCATGTCGAAACTTTCCCAGAAAATCCCGGGGAAGGGGGTTTTTCATCCGAAAGTCCTGGGCCCTCCCAGGGGGCGCGGGTTTTTTTTTTTCGTGAATAAAAAGGAGGGTCCCTTTAAAGGGGCCCCTGCAAGAAAAACGGGGGTCTGAAAAAGATCACGGGAAAAAAACTTTCCCCTTTTTCCCCGGTTGATCCAGAACTGTTTACCCCCTTCGGGGCCCCAAAGATCTTCCCCCAATTTGGGGTTTTTGAGGGGGGCCTTTAACAATTTGGGCCCAAATTCCGCAAAGGCATAAATTTGGAAGACCCCCTTTTAAAACACCGGGTTTGGGGCACTTTAAGAACCTGGTGACCCCTTTGGGACTGTGAAATGCCCTGCCGCTTTCGGGAAAGCTCGTGAATAAACGTCTTAAGGAGACCCCCTCTACTCCTGCGTGGTGGTTTCCCTTTGATGACATCCTGGTGAAACCTTTTTCCCCGACCCAAAAAAACCCACCGGCCGTCATTTTTCGCCCATTTTTTAAGCTTTCTGGGGGAAAACCCAAATCTGATGCCAAGCTAGGGAATTTGCCTCTTTCATTAGACTAGCCCTCCCGTTCTGGGGTTTAGCCCATTTCTAAAACCAAGGCCTAGGGAAGGACCCGGGAAAAAACTGGCACCCCGGGTTTGCAGTGCCCAAACGGCCCATTCGGTCTGCGGGCTATACACGCTTTTTGGGGCCCTTCTCAACTACAAAATGGGAAAAATTATCCCTCACTTCTCTACGCTGGGGGTTTCCGATAGGGGGGCCCTCACCAAGAAACAAGCCAATCCACGCAGCGGGCCCTTTAAAAAAAGGCCCAAAAAGGGGGCCTTTTTTCGAAGCTAAAGGGTTCCGCCTTCTCAAAAGGGCCTCTACCCTTGAAACCCCGGGAAATTCCTTAAACCCTTCACGCTGGAATTGGATGCCTCTCTGTGGGGCCCGGACAGTTCTTCCCGCAAAAAGGGCCCAGGGGTAAGCCCGGGGAAACCGTGCGGCTTTCTTTTCCAAGACTTTCCCTCGTCGGGCCGAGGGGAATTAAAAAGGATTGGCGACCGGGAGCTACTGGCCAAAAAAACTCCCCCTGGGGGGAGGGCTTATCTGCTGGGGGTTTCCCCTTTCCCCCAAATCCAATCTATGGGAAACCAAAAAAAACCTCCCAATATTTTACAACGGCCATCCAGGCAAAGGTGGTTTCCGCCTTTTTTTCCCGGTTCGATTTCCCCAAAATCCATTTCCCCCGGCTTGCAGAAAAGGGAATTTGAAAAGCAACCCCCCCCCGGCGTCCGCCCTGGTAAATTTAAAAATTTACCCCCCCAAAAACACAAAAACCCTTTTCCCAAACGTCTTATCTCGGACCCTCCATGGCCCCCTCCCGGAGGGCCCCTTTCCGGGTAGGATTTAAAGTGCCCCCTGCTCTCCGCAGAACGTATTTTAAAAAAAATTTGGGGGGACATTGCTCTTTGGGGGGCCTTTCATTTCCCGGCCCCAAAAGAACCTTTTAAACCCGATTTCCCGGTTCAATTGGGGGGCCAAAGTTTAAAAACGGGGTTTTAAAGATTTTCTTTCGTCTTGTGCTCCTGGCCCGCAAAAAGGGACCCCAAAACGTCACAACGGGAAAGGTTTCTACTACACCACTCCACCTTCCAACCAACCTTGGACCAACAAATTCTATGGACTTCATAACTGACCTCCCTCCGTCTCTGGCAACACCATTTTTTGGGTGATCACGGATCGCTTCTCCAAGATGGCCATTTTCTCCCGTTGCCAGGCCTGCCGTTCTGCCTCCCCCAAAACCGGGGCTAATTTTTCCTTTAGGTGTTTTTTCGCATGGACTCCCTCACAAAAACGTCTCGGACCGGGGAGTTTTAGTTTTTTCCCCCAGGGTTTTTTTGAGCCCGTGTAACCAAATTCAGGTGAAGCTCGACCTTTTCGTTTTGCCTACCACCCCCAGACGAACGGTCATGTAGAAGGGTCAACCAGGGGCTTTGGGGTGTTACCTTCGCCATTTCGTCTCGGCCGTCAAGGGTGATTGGCCAACTTGCTGCCTGGGGGGAGTTCTCTTATAACTCCCTTGATCCCGAGTCCGCGGGGTCTCCCCCTTTTTACATTGGTATGGGCCCGCAAACCCCCCCCCCTCTCCCTCTAGCAACCCCTTCCCCAAGTTTCCCACGGCAACCCCACTAGTGAAAATCATAAAGGGCCCTCTGGGCCCAGACCCTTTAGTCTCTGCTCCGCGCTTCCGAGCGCATGAAGACTCAAGGGACAAAAGAAAAATTTCCCCCCCCCCGGTTTTCCCCCCGGGTGACAAGGTGTGGCTCTCGTTCGTTATGTCCGCCTAACGACCCTTCTCAAAAAATGGGACCCCGTTCCTGGACCCTTTAGGCATCCCGCACAACCTGTTCCTAAAAATCCGGCCCCTCCTACTATGAGAACCCCAACTCGTTCATGTCTCCTTACTGAAACTCCGGGTCCTTAATCGCTTTTCCCAGAAGGCGCCTCCCCGTTGTGGCAGATGGCCCAATGTCTTCGGGGTCAAAGAAATTCGGGGCATGGGGAGAAAAAGGGAAAAAAAGATATTTTTTTGTGGACTAAAGGGAGTTCGGTCCTGAAAGAGGTTTTGGGACCCGGGGGGGAATTTTTAAACGTAGCCCATCCGGATTCCTCCAATCCAAAAGGGGGGGGCCCAAGGGGGGGGTACGTCCGGACGCCCCGCGACCCCTTCCCGGGGTTTGCGGGCGCACCCTGCCCCTACTCCAGGGGAGCCCCTCCCCACGTCGGTTGGGGGCCCCTCACTCCCCCTCCCCGCCGGCTTCCCTTTCCCTTTGGCCCCCTCCTGTTTCCCTTCCCGTCCCCGGGCGGGGGCCCCCGCCCCTAGGGTGCTCCCGGGAAATTTAAAATTTAAAGGGGCAGTGCCCCGGGTATTGGTCATTGCCGGGCACTGCCCCTTTTAAAAAAGCCCGGCCCTTTCCGGGGGGGTCTTTACGGGACCTTGTGTATTCCTTTTGGAAACCTTTCCATATTGTCAGTCTCCTATCCGTGTACCGTACCTCGACCCTACGTTTACCGACCACAACCTTTTTGCCAGCCCTGACCTTCTGTCTGTCTACGTTACAAACCCAGCCCCTTCCGACCCCCTGCCTGTCCCGACTCGAGCCTGCCTGACGTTTCCTACCTCGCCTCCCAGGGGCGTTGCAGGGCCCCAAAACCCCGGGGCTGGGGCCCAGTAGGACTGGTTCACAGGGAAATTTTTTGCATCTCTTGGAACTGCGGATGTACTTTTACAGAAAAAAACCCTTTTGTTTTAGGTTTCAGGAAAAATGAAGTGATTACACTTCATTACATTTAGTGACTTAGAGGAAGCCCTGAGTTTTTCTCTTTCTCTTTTCTCCTTTTTGTCCCACTCCGTCCTAGATTCTATCGTCCCAACTCTTCACTGAAAAATTTACAAAACAAACATTTTGACCCTCTTTTTATCAGCATTTCTCCTATTTTATTATTATTATTTTATTTATTAAACGCCTTTGTTTCCGGGCGCTGTACTTTCGAGGGGTTACATACATTACATAATCAAACGAGTACATGAAAAAGAAAATTGGGCACGACAGGGGGAGAAGGACCCTACCCACGGGGCTTAAATTTACAAGGGGGGGGAAAGAGACAGGGGGGTGGGGGGCAGCATGTCTGGGGAAGAAGTAGTGACAAGTTTGGTAAAGGTTGTAGGCAACCTGAAAAATGGGTTTTTTCAGGTTCTTTGAAGCTGGTGAAAGTGGGGGAGAGTCATGTGTTGGGGCAGTGATTTCCAGGGGGGGTGAACACGGGAGAAGTTTTGGGAGACGGTTTGTGAGGACTGATAAGGGGAGAGCAGAGGAGAAGGTCCTGTGAGGAGGGGGAAAATTTGCGTGAGGGGAGATTTTTTGAAATTGGGCAGAGATGTATGGAGGGGAGAGGCTATGGGGACCTTTGTAGGGCATGTTAGTAGCTTGAAATGAATTCGCGGGGCAAGGGGGAACCAGTAAAGGATTGGCAAGGGGGGGGGAGGCGGGGATTTTGCGAGGAGAAAGGACGGGCAGCAGATTTAAAGGATGGATTGGAGGGAGCGGGGTGCTGCTGGGAGGCCCAATTTCCTATCTCTTTAAAAAATCCCCATCTATTGCCCCAAATGGTTTTATAACCCCCTTGTAGGGAAATATTTTCCCCCCTTTGCCAGGGAGTAGCCCACTGTAAACCAGGTTGTAGCCCCCTTTTGCCAATAGTTGCCCCCTGTGCCATGGGGTTTACCCCTTTCCAGGGTTCTGCCCTCGTACTAGGTTTCTGCCCCCCGTAGCCAGTAAAATGCCCCCGAGCCAGTAAAATGCCCCCTTACCAGGTATATGCCCCCCTTAGCCCGTAATATGCCCCCCCCTTTGTAAGTAAAAGCCCCCCTTTGCCACATTAAATAGCCCCCTTAGCCCCATATGCCCCTTACCACTTAAGCCCCCTTTTGCCATTTTTCCCCCCCTTTTTCCCCTTACCACATTGCCCCCTTTTCCACATATGCCCCCTTTGCCCCCTGTAGCCCCATATGCCCCCTTTGCCCCCTTAGCCACATATGCCCCCTTGCCCGCTTACCACAATGCCCCCCCTTTTCCCCCTTAGCCACATATGTCCCCTTTGCCACATATACCCCCTTAGCCCCTCATATGCCCCCTTTGTCCTCTTAGCCACATATGTCCCCTTTGCCCTCTTAGCCACATATGCCCCCTTTTCCCCCTGTAGCCACATATGCCCCTTTTGCCCCCCTGTAGCCACATATGCCCCCTTTCCCCCCTGTAGCCACATATGCCCCCTTTCCCCCCTTTGCCACATATGCCCCCTTTGCCCCTTAGCCAAATATGCTCCCCCTTTTCCCCCTAGCCAATATCCCCCTTTGCCACATATGCCCCCTTTTCCCCCTGTAGCCACATATGCCCCCTTTGCCCCCTGTAGCCCATTGCCCCCTTTGCCCCCTATAGCCACTTGCCCCTTTTGCCCCCCGTAGCCCTTTCCCCCCTTTTCCACATACCCCCTCTGCCCCCCCTTTCACATATGCCCCCTTTGCCCCCCGAAAATTTTGCCCCCCCTTTCCCAATCCCCCTCTGCCCCCTGTAGCCACATATGCTCCCTTTTTCCCCCTGAACCAATATCCCCCTTTGCCCCCTTTGCCACATATGCCCCTTTTGCCCCCTGTAGCCACAAATGCCCCCTTTCCCCCCTGTAGCCACATATGCCCCCTTTCCCCACTGTAGCCACATATGCCCCCTTTGCCCCCTTAGCCACATTGCCCCCTTTTCCCCCCTTAGCCACATATGCCCCCTTTGTCCCCAATGCCCCCTTTGCCACATACCCCCCTTTTCCCCCCGTAGCCACAATTGGCCCCCTTTGCCCCCTGTAGCCACATATGCCCCTTTTGCCCCTGTAGCCACATATGCCCCCTTTGCCCCCTGAGCCCCTAGCCCCCCTTTTCCCCCCCTTTGCCACATATGCCCCCTTTGCCCCCTTTTGCCCCCCCCCTTAGCCACATATGCCCCCTTTGCCCCTGTAGCCACATATGCCCCCTTTGCCCCCCTTTGCCACATATGCCCCCTTTTTCCCTCTGTACCCCCATATGCCCCTTTCCCCCCCCTTACCACATATGCCCCCCTTTTCCCCCAAACCCCAATTGCCCCCTTTGCCCCCTTAGCCACATATGCCCCCTTTGCCACATATGCCCCCTTTGCCACATATGCCCCCTGTAGCCACATATGCCCCTTTTGCCCCCTGTAGCCACATATGCCCCCTTTGCCCCCTGTAGACACATATGCCCCCTGTAGCCACATATGCCCTCTTTGCCCCCTTAGCCACATATGCCCCCTTTGCCCCCTTAGCCACATATGCCCCCTTTGCCACATATGCCCCCTTTGCCCCCTGTAGCCACATATGCCCCCTTTGCCCCCTGTAGCCCAATGCCCCCTTTTGCCCTCTGTAGCCCTTTTCCCCCTTTGCCCCCTTTACACATATGCCCACTTTGCCCCCTGTAGCCACATTGTCCTCTTTTCCCCCTTAGCCACATTCCCCCTTTTTCTCCCTTACCACATAGGCCCCCTTTGCCACATATGCCCCCTTTGCCCTCTGTAGCCACATATGCCCCCTTTGCCACATATGCCCCCTTTGCCCCCTGTAGCCACATATGCCCCCTTTGCCCCCTTAGCCACATATGCCCCCTTTGCCCCCTGTAGCCACATATGCTCCCTTTGCCCCCTGTAGCCACATATGCCCCCTTTGCCCCCTGTAGCCACATATGCTCCCTTTGCCCCCTGTAGCCACATATGCCCCCTTTGCCCCCTGTACCCATATGCCCCCCTTTTCCCCCTGTACCACATTCCCTCTTTGCCCCCCTTACCCCTATGCCCCCCCTTTTTTTCCCCCCCCCGTAGCCACACATAATAGCCCTCTTACCCAATAAAAAATAAATTAAAAAAAACTACTCCCTCACCCGGGGCCGTGCGCCCAGGGGTTTTCTGCTGAAAGGGGGAAGCAGGTGATTCACACGCTGCTTACGCCGCTCGCGGGGCCCGGGGCCTTTTCCTGCCCGCAGAGCTGCCCGGTTAGAGGGTCCCAGCGTTGCAGGGGAGTGATGAAAACGGCGCGTCACTCCCCCCCGCGACGCTCAGGGTATGTACGGCGCTCGTTTTAGTGCCGTACTACAGGGAGAAGATGGCGGGAAACCGTCCTGTCTCCCTCCCCACCGACTGCGCGCTCTGTGAACCCCCGGCAGTCAAGATTCGGCGGGGCCCCCCCAAGGACGCAACCCCACGGCAGCGGCCTGGACCACCGAGACTCAGGGCACAGGGAGATTCATTCGGGGGCCCTGCCCGAGGAATTGCCTGCGACGCCCCTGTGCCCACCCTTGGCCGCCACCGCGGGAAGCCCCGCCAGTGGAATGACCCGGTAACTCCCCGCCCAGCAAGACCTCCCCCTTTTGCGGCGGGGTCTGGTGAATACCGGGGGGGGGGGGGCCTACTTAGATTCCACCCCGGTGGGCTTTACGCCATCGCCTGCGGTGGTCCTGGATCCAACCAGACCCTTAAACTAAACTACCAAAAAACATTCTAAGATCGTCCCCTTTCCCAAAACCCCAGTTCTTCTTTTCCGTATTACCTGTACATACCCCCATGTTCGTGTTCCTGTGCATCACCTCCATGATACAGTATAACCTATACAACACCCCCATGAAAAAGTTTACGGGACTACACCTCCATAATGCCCGTTACCCTGTACTACAGCTCCATGAAATGTGTTCCCTGTACCAAACCCTCCAATACGAGTAACCGTACATAGACCCCAAAAATATAGTGTAACCGTAATACACCTCTATAAACAGTGTTCCCTTAATACACCTCCATGATACAGTATAACCTTACATACACCTCCACGATACAGTTAACCTATACTACCCTCCTGAAAGTGTTCCCTGTCTTTACACCCCAAATATAGTGTAACCTTATAAACCCCTCTAAACGCAGTGTTTCCTGTAATACACCCAATAATACAGTGAAACCCTTACATACACCTGATGATATAGTGAAACCTGTATATACACCTCTATAATGCATGTTTTGTAATACACCCTCCATAAAAAGGGGTGTAACCTGTATATACCCCCTCCGATACAGTGTAACCTCTACATCACCCCCCATGGAATAGTGTTACCTGAACATAAACCCCCCAAAAAAGCAGTATAACCTTCAGATACAATGTAACTTGTATAACACCTCTTAATGCAGTGTTCGGTACATACAACCCTTGATACATTTTCACTTGCAAGGGCACCTCCGTGGTTCTGTGTTTAGATTAAAAACAAAGAATTTCTGGTTTATTTTTTCTAAAATTCAAACAAAGTTACACGGAGGTTCGGTTTTGCAAAGTAATGCCTAAATGTGCCATAGAGTTAAATAGCCGACAGACCCAAAAAGTGTCTTTTGGTCTATGCTACCTTTGACAAAAATTTGTATCCAAAAAATTAAAAGGTTTTTTTTTTTTTTTTTTTTTTACATTGGACCTTTTTGGGGACAGGGGCACAAACATGCTCCCTCACATTACAAGGGCCCTTTTTCACCATACTTGTCATTCCTAGCACATGTATTTTGAGTCGTTTAAAAACACAATGTCCAAAAACGAGAACACTGTGTACGGGAAGACCAACCAATTCCCTAAACATATGCTTGAAAAACCTCGTAAAATAAATGCATCATGATTGACGTCAGTAGGCCTCTCACAGTACAGTGCGGTACTACATGCCTGTACTGCTTTTACATGTATTATGGGGTGCATGAGATTTTTTTTGCTTTTAGAAAAATTTGAGAGTAGGCTTCTTAATACCCTTTCAAAATAGAGTCATGTTAAAAACATCAACACCATCTCCCATACATGAGTGCTTTAGATGACAGATATTAAAATTTTTTACATCTCGTTGTATACTCAAAAAACCCCTGCATGTACTCGCCAATGGCAATTCCCATAACCTACACTAACCTTGTTGTCATTTACTTCCTCCACAAACAGCTGCCCCTCACCCCCTTCTCTTTCCCCCTCCTTGTAGATTGTAAGCCCCGCGGGTGGGGTCCTCTCTCCCTTGTCATCCCAAATTTGTCATTAATCACTTATTTTTTACTCGTTTAAATTTATGTAATATTTTAAACCCCCCCTCGAATGTACAGCGCCCGGAACAATGGCGCTTTAAAATAAAAAAAATAATAATAATAATAATATTAAAAAAAATAATAAAAATACTGCATCTACATTTTTGCTAATGCAAAAAAATCTGCTCAATGTTTATTACTTATAGCACTCTATGCATATCAAAAAAATTTGTAGTGTTCGTTGTGTGGTCCCTGAAGCCCCGACGATTGTAGGGGGTGAAACGCAAGACAATAAGCTTTGGGACAAAACATTGAAACTATCTGTGTTTTGGGGACGATAACAATTACCATTTGTTGACATGGGAACTGTAAAAAAAAGGGAAAATAAATACTTTGGGGGAAAAGGACATTGAAAATCATCTGTTTTTTTGGATAAAACAGACACCTTTTTTTTAAGAGCTGGGAAACCCGAAATAAAAAAGGCATCTGGATGTTATAACGAAGAGAGACATTAGTTGGGTCGCCCTTACGGGGGGGTTTGCCCCAAATATTACTTTAAATATATTATTTTTTTTTGGGGGTAGGCTTCTGTGGGTGGACAAAAAATATAGGAAATGGGAATATTTTTTTTGGTATTTTAAAGGTTAAGTTTTAGGATTTTTAACTAGGTAAATTACTCTTCTGTTTGTAAACTTGAAGTTTTATTGAAAATTTTGCCAAATTATCTATGGACAGGCCCATCCGTAAATTTTTTTTTGTTGGGGCATTGATGATATATAAAACGGGGCTTGCCAGAAGTCTTTTCAGTCCACAAATACGCGCCCCGTTTTCTACTTTTTAAAGGGCGCACTCCAGTATTAGCAAAAATTATCGCCACCTCAGCACTTTGTAATGCACATGAGAATCGGGGCGTGCGGGAGGCGGCCACTACAACCGTAGACAAACTACACATTTGTTAGCCTAATACGGCGAAATCCATGCTCATGAACTGCTGTAACCGTTATCCAGAAGTGTCACTTTGTAGTTAGAAATACAACTGGTACCTTATGCATATAGTACATGCCCCGAAAAAACGCCTGTCCCTAAACATAGAAAGTGATTTCCAGCTTCCAGCAGATTCTTTCTGCAGTTTATAATTGTACGGACTTGTATATGTGGATTAGTACTTTGCTACACTTGCTTTAATCGCCTTCATTTTTGTGGCTATAGAACCATTACCAGTTTTTATATAGAGTTATGATTTCAAAACAGTGATATCTTAGACCAATTAATATTGTATGTTGAGAGACGACCCCATTTGGTTTTCATCAGAGGCATCCATTTAACGTATATGTTCTGGTGTTATCTTAAACATGATGTGAACCTAGCCTTAGCAGTATGTGCCCTGACCTTATACATTGTTACCTGTACATACACCTCCATGGTAGATGTTTTCCTGTACATACACCTCCATGGTAGATGTTTTCCTGTACATACACTTCCATGGTAGATGTTTTCCTGTACATACACCTCCATGGTAGATGTTTTCTGTACATGACACCCTCCATGGTAGAAGGTTTGTTACCTGAACATGACACATCTTAACTATATTTTTACCTCTACACAAGGTTTTCCACAGTTTACCTTGATTCTGTAATAGGGTTACGCTGATACATTGTTATCTGTTCATACACCTGCTTGCTACAGTACAACTTGATATTCAACTCCCTGATAAGAATGTTAGATTTACATATATAAGCACCTGATAGCACTTGGTCACTCGTGGCATTTTGTAGGTCACAGGAAGTGATGATCATTTGGGAAATACTTTAAATTACAACATCTAAGTCCATAATTATCCTTTCTAGAGGCAAGGAATAGAACTCCGTCAAAACTTCAGGAACACAGGAAGTAATCAAAATGACAAACATTTGCATGTAACCTCATGGGGCACATCAAGGACCTCTAAGTTTACGTTCACATGACGTATTTCGTGTCTGAAAGTGTCAGTGCCAAGATCAGCATCATCGAAAATTTTTACACTTGTAAAGCGTGGAAGTCTGACAAGGAATGATGCTGAATGTTCTAGGCAATTTTTGCCTCTATACTAAATAATGGTAAGAATGTCTCAAAGAATAGACCATGTCTTCTAGGTTTTAGGTGCTTATTATACTTGCCAAAGTGGTGGCGCTGATTTACATCGGAAATTCTGAGAGGCGTTGAGGGCTGTTCATTCATATTAATTGTTTTTAAAATCCAAACCAAAAAAGGGCAGCCAAAATATGCTGTGTGCACACTACCCAAACCAGGGAATACTAGAAAGAATGATGTGATTGATCAGGGACATGCACTGCAAGAAAAGTTTCTGTAAAGATGGAACCGAGTGCATGCCCAGAATTTTTGTAACACAATGTTTGCAGAGCGGGCCTATCCCTATCTATGGCCCATGTCTGGTAATGCATAACCATCACTTCAATACCTGCTCAAATCATGATGCTGTTATATTTCACACAGGAACAGAAGGTGTGTACTGATCTCTGTGTCAGGAGAGCTGTGGCAAAAACTTGGCCAAGCCCCCTTTTGACGCCTGGTGGAGTCTAAAAGAGTGTCCCTTTGAACCCCAGCACGGGGAAATGTATTGTAGAGTACCAGAAATCAAACAAACAGATGTAAGACAATGTTCTATGGATATACCACTATAAAATGGTCTTAGGGGGACAGTGACCACCTAATACCACTATAGCTATTACTGACCAAAGACTAAAATTATCAATGATACCATTATAACAAAGATCAAGTAATGACCGGGCACATCATTACCGACAATCACCTCCACATATTGCTGAATAATAACCCTCCACATATCATCACCACATAATGACTGAATAAAATACCACCACATCATGAAACATAAACACCACCACATAGTGATGACGTAATACCCTCCACATATTCAAACACCACATAGTGGACTAAACATACCAACCGGACGTCATGACCACATATCACCACCACATATGATCTGAATAATACCACACATCATGACCACATACACCACCACATAGTGACCTGATTTAATACCACCACTATAATGACCACATATCACCACCACATAGTGACTGAATAATAACCACCAACAAATACATGGCACAAATCACAACCAGCATAGTGACAAATATATAAAGCCATGCAGCTTTCCCATTTAGAGTTTGCAAACACCCAAACATCTGTTGACTCCATCACTTTTCTAAGCACCTCCCAATCTGTTCTCCATCTCGGTACAATATCCCCATGGAGTGATAGGTGTGAGTTGTTTGTGGGTTTATGGGGTGATGGGTGTGTGAGGGGGTTGATAGAGTATAGTGGGGTTGTATTATGCGTTTTTGAACTAGGCCCGCAAGGGGTGAAGAGAGAAGTACGCCACAGCTTACATGCACAATCTCCTAAGGGAGACAGAGAACCAACCCACCAGAGATTGTGTGAGAACAGTAGTCTGTAACTCCAACCCCTGCAACTCAGATGGTCAATCACAGTCATGACCTACAAATGAGTGCAGTGTGGGGGGGGGGGTGGGGGGGGATGGAGTTAAAAAAAAATACCCATTGCAACATATGCACCAGCGTTGGCAGTTATATTTTGTTTAGAGTAAAATGGTTCAGAGAGGAGTTTTTATTTAAATAAATTATTGGAATTTGTATCTGTTTTGTTTTTACCATCTATTCCAGCATTAGTAATGGATGTATCGGACGATGCCTCAAACAATTACTAGAGGTGAGGGCTTGGAGTCAGCCATCTGTTCACTACAACCACAGTAACCCAACACACCGATTGTACATGAAGAAGCTAGGTTACCATCAGAATGAGGATCAATCTAATTCCTTTCTGGGGGGCAGCTGCAGCTTGGTGGCTGGTATTTTTTAGAGTGGGAAAGGCCAATAGTCATGGACCTTTCCATCTTAATAATAACAGCCTGCAGATGCCGGTTTTACCTTGCTGGGTTAAAAATGGGGTGATCACCACGTTGTTTTTGTTTTGATCCTTTATTAAAAGATCTAAAAAGAAACACATATTTGAAAGAAAAACACCAAGGACCCCTCAATTTTCCAGAAGACAGCCTAGTAAAACCAACAGCTGCAGCCTGATACTATCAAAATGTAAGGTCCGTTGATATGCGGGCTTCCCACCCTAAAAATTTGTCCAGTCGCATTAGATAATCCGCCTTCTGATGGGTAATCTGCCTCTCTCAGTAATCCCTTGTACTCTATCCTAAAACTGGAAGAAAATACTAAAAAACATCCACAGAAACAGAACAATAATTGTATTTAAATAAATACCACAAGCCCTCAATGACCATTATTATTAAAGAAATATATGCCAACGCTGGGTCTGACTTAGTCCTGGGCATCCCTCATAACCAAAAGTGGAGAATCCGTAAAAAGAAAAATATACAAAACAAAACCCTAAAAGATGGGGCAATCACCTCTGCTTTTGCCTGTATGGCTGAATAGCTAAAACTGTGTGACATACCTCACATAGAGATGCCCAAAAAAGCTGCACCCATCCCCATATCAGGCACCCCCACCTTCCCTGCTTCTCAGGCAGTCCCCAGCCTTCCCCGAATGCGGTGGTAGGTAAATATACAGCGCTCTGGGAAAGATGTTGTACATCCAGTAACAGCACACATAATCTCCAAAAATAGGGAATCTCGCAAAGAACAGAGAGTGACTTTTGATCACTATATCTTACTATTTTGCCATAGGCAAACTTAAACTCCTCTCAGTTCTCTATCTTTAAAACACAAAACGTAACTTTTATTATATATAACTCTAAACCTCTATACACACTATTTAAAAACACTGATCTCTAACCTCATCAAATTAAGAACCCCTTTTTTTGCTTCTGAAAGATGGAATAACTCCCTTTCTATTCTAATATCAAGTCTGGTGGAGCACTCACTATACACCTATTAATATTGGTTCCCACCATACGTGATGATATAGAAATGGATTTATTCCTCTTTCAGAGCAAAATGGGTTAAATGATGAGGGTTAGAGATCAGGTTATTAAATAGTATGTATAGAGGTTAAGAGATATATATATTAAAGGTACGTTTTATGTTTAACAGATAGAGAACTGATAGAGTTTAAGTTTGCCTAGTGGGCAAAACATAAATAATAGTGATCCAGTACAGCAAGCACCCAAAAAAGCGGGATGCGCTGCGCGAGGGATTGGTGCCACACCAGCCTTCCGTGAATGCTGATATATTTACATCTGATGTTTAGGACTTCATGGTCAAATCTGTATCAACTATGTTTAAAACCACATTTGGTTTTCTGCTGCTGTTATGCTATGCATTTTTTACAACTGAAACAGAAAATAAAGTGGTTTCACTTCTGAAAACCACGAATCATGGTAAAACTATATGTGGATTTTGATGCACTTAGGCTAGGTCTACACAGCAAATGTCAAAATGGCGATGACAATTCGACATTTGCTGGACTGCTGCAGGACCGCGTTTTTGGTGCAGATTTGAGCAAAAAACGTGGCTGGTTTTCACATTTGCCATCAGTCCCATACATCGAATGTATGGGAATCCGATGGCAATCTGGAGGAATATACAACATACTGCATCTTCGTTGGGTTTTAAAACCGACGGTCAAAATTTTTTTATTGCTGTCTATGCAGCACAGGGTACAGTCAGAGTTTTGAGGGAATCAATATACCGAATCTGCCGAAAAATCATAAAACCTTTGCTATGTAAACCTAGCCTTAGAGCTCACGGTCATATACCATGCTCGGAACCTTGGATGCGCCGGGGGACCTGGGGAATCCCCCGGTGGGGCCCCCCCCCTCCCGAGCCGCATGGGGTCCCCGGAGGCAGGCCACCGCTCCCCAGGGCCTCGTCCGGTGCGATCCGGTCCCTGAGCGCGTCCAGGATCCCTCGTCCCGATCGCTCAGTAGACCAGTCCTGGTAGTTGAGGGACAATGTTCCCCGACTCCCGGGCTGCCGCGGTGTCAGCGGAGCACAGCGCCACTAGCCTGCGCGCTCCGCTGATCTCCCTGGCAGGCTGAAATACGCTAGTCGCTTCAGCTGCCTGCGCCGGCCCCGTACTGCTCGACGTATGCATTCGCAGTGAACGTCAAATCACCGCGGCCCGCTGATCAGTGCAGCAGAGAGCCGGCGCAGCGACGAGCGCCGGACAGAGCCCGACCCGGTAAGTTGGCTTTGTGTTTTTGTTTTTATAACTACATGGGGTCCTGGCTACAAGGGTTGGGCTCTGACTACAAGGGTGGGCCTGACTACAGGGGGTCCTGCTACAAGGGTGGGCCTGGCTAACAAGGGGGGTGGCTCTGGTTACAGGGGGGCCCTGGCTACAAGGGGGGCTCTGAACAACGAGAGGAGGCCCTGGCTTACAAGGGGGGGCCTGCTATAGTGGGTCCCTGGCTACAAGGGGGGGTCCCTGGCTAACAAGTGGGGGCTCTGCTACAAGGGGGGCTCTGACTACAAAGGGTCCTGGGCTATCAAGGGGGGCTCTGACTACAAGGGGTGGCTCTTGCTACAGGGTCTCTGGCTACAATGGGGGGGCTCTGACTACAAGGTGGGGCTCTGACTACAGGGGGTCCCTGGCTACAAGGGGGGCTCTGACTACAAGGGGGGGCTCTGACAACAGGGGGGTCCTGGCAACAAGGGGGGCTCTGACTACAGGGGGGTCCCAGGCTACACTAAGGGGGGTCTCTGACTACAAGGTGACCCCTGGCAAACAAGGGGGGTCTCTGACTCCCAGGGGGTCCTCTGGCTACAAGGGGGGCTCTAGACTACATGTGGGGGGCTCTGACTACGAGGGGGTTCCTGTGCTACAAGGGGGCACTGACAACAGGGGTCCCCTGTCTACCAAGTATAGGGGGGGGCTCTGACTTACAATACAGGGGTCCTGGCTAGTGGGGAGGGGTGGGGGGGGGGGGTGGGGGGGGGGGGGGGGGGGGGGGGGGGGGGTAACAAAAGGGGGGGCCTCTGACTAACAACTACAGGGTGTCCCTGGCTTACCAAGGGGGGGCATGACTACAAGGGGGTCCCTGGCTAACAAGGGGGGGTTCCCTTGGGCTAAAAGGGGGGTGGGCCTGGGCTACAGGTGGGGGCCTGGCTACAAAGGAGGTCCCTGGCTACCTGAAGGGGTATTTCCTGGCTACAGAGGGGGGCCGGCGTACAGATGGGGGGCCCCGACTACAAAGGGGTTCCCTGTCTTGACAAGGGGGGTCCCTGCTACAAAGAAAGGGGGATCCCTGGCTACAAAGTGGGGGCCCTGGCGTACAAAGGTGGCCCTGACTGCAAAAGGGCCCCTGCAATACTACAAAGGGGGTCCCCCCAGCTACCTAAGGGGTCCCGGGCTACAAGGGGGGGTCCCTGGCTACAAAGGGGGGGGGGGCCCTGGCTACAAGGGGTAGGGCCCCTGGCATACAAGGGGGGCTCTGACTAAAAAGGTGGGGCTCTGCTCGCAGAGGTGGGCTCTGACTACAAGGGGGGGATATGGGGTGCTCTGAGACTACAGGTGTCCCCTGGCTACAGAGGGACTCTGACTACGACAGGGGTTCCCTGGCTACAAGGGGGGGCTCTGACTTACTACATCAGGGGTGGTCCCCTGGGGCTACCTAGGGGGGCTATGACTACAAGGGAGTCCCTGTCAACAAGGGGCGACAATGAAGAGCGGATGGGTCCCTGGGCAACAAAGGGGGGGGGCCTGGCTACAAGGGGTGGCCCTGGCTACAAGGGTCCCTGGGCTACTTGAGGGTGGCTCCTGGCTACACGGTATGGGGAGCCCAGGTCTGGACAGATGGGGGGGGAGCCCTGGATACAAGGAAAGGGGGGGTGGCCCAGACTACAAAGGGTACCTATGGGACTACCAAGGGGGTCCCCTGGTCTACAAAGGGGGTCCCTGGCTACAATGGGGGGGACTAAAGGGGGGGGCCCTTTGGCTGACAAAGGGGCCTGACTGAGCAAAAGAGGGGCCCTGGCTAACACAAGGGGTCCCTGGCTACCTTACATTGGGTCCCTGGCTACAAGGGTTGGTGGGGGTAGTCCCTGGCACAAGGGAGGGGGGCCCTGGCTGACAAGTGTGGAGGGGGGGGCCTGTGGTCTACAACGTTGGGGGGCCCTGGCTACAAGGTGGGGGTGCCTGGCTAAGCAAGGGGGGGCCCTGGCTGGTACAAGGGGCCCCCTGGCTACCTAAATGGGGCCCAGGCTATCAAGTGTGGAGCCCTGACGCAACGTAGGGGGGGGGCCCTGGCTAACTAAAGTGGGCCCTGGCTGACAAGGGGGATTTGGGGGCCCTGACTTCAAGTTGGAGGCCCATGGCTACAAGGGGGGGGCCCTGGCTTACAAAAGTGCCCTTGGCTACAAGAGGCCCTGGATACCTATCAGGGGCCCTGACTACCTACAGGTGGCCCTGGACTACCAAAGGAGGGCCCTGGCTACAAGGTTTGGGCCTCATGCTACAAGGGGGGGCGGCCCTGAACTACAAATAGGAGCTCCTGGCTACAAGGTAGCCCAGGACTTACAATTGGGTCCGTAGGTACAAAGGTGGGTCCTCTGGGCTACAAAAGGGTGCCCTTGACTCAAGTTGGGGGAGCCCTGGCTACCTAAAAGGGCCCTTTTGACTGTACAAGGGGAGGGGCACCGGCGCTCACCTAAGGAGGGCCCTGACCTACGCTACGATTGTGTCCCTTTACTGGAAGCGATTGGTGAAGGGGTTGGGCCGCTGAGCTACCTAAAGGGATGCTTGACTATCCTAACAGGGGGCCGCTGACTACAAAAGGGGCCCTGGAGCTACCGTAAAATACAAAGGTCTCCTGACTACCTACAAACGATTAGTCAGGAGAAGAGTGGGGAGGCATGACTTCCTGCACACTACCTAAAGGAACCCCAACCTGCCTGCAACTACCTTAAGGTAGGGCCGTTAACCTGGGGGCTTATACTACATCATGGGAAGCCCTAGACTCCTGTATACTACCTAAAGGGGGTCCCTAAACTGCTTTTCAGCTTTATAAAGGGGACCGTCTAACACCTACAGGCTTACCCTTAACTGGAGAAACCACCAATACCTACATACTGGGGCTTGCCTTTATTGTTGCCTACCATACCTAGGTGTCGATTCTCACCGATTTGCACATGGTAATGCCTAACTTGATAGGGGAAATGCAGCCCATAGTGTTGCCTATTTTTCTCTCAGCTTTATGTTACTCTTATTCCTAACGCCTCCAACCCTCAGGATATCGTAGGCGCCCTCCCCCCCTCCCCGCCGTAATGTTCATATGCCTAGTAACAAGCGGCTCTCCCGACCCCTGGGATGTTTGTACAGGAGAGAGTGGGTAATAGATAAAAGAAAGATGGCTGGGAAAAAAAAATTGAGATTCGTAAGATAATATTTGTGTAATAATCTGCAGGGATGAGCTGATGGCCGGACAATTCCAATCAGTCGGTGTGGAACGGGTATGCAGAGGAAAAAGGAAGAAGAACGACTCACATGAAAGAAGAGAAACGGACTCCTCAGATAGGACGTCTCTTCGTGAGGTTCCCAGATCTTCAGTGGTTATTTTACATCTATAATTGGATCACTGCTGTATTCACGTAATGTGACCTTAGCTGGTGTCCCTGACCTCTATGAGGTTTCTCTATATTGCGGGTATTGTAGGTTCTAACAAGCTGGTGTACTGACCTCTTATGTGGTCTCTTATTGCGTGTTGTAGGTTATACCTGAGCTGTTCCTGACCTCTGATAGGTCTCTATATGGCAGTGTTGTAGGTTATAGCCTGAGCTGGTGTCTGACCCTGTATGTGGTCTCTATATGGGCATGTTGTGAGGTTATACCTGATCTGGTGGTCTGATGTCCTATGTGGTCTCTAAATGGTGGTGTTCTAGGTTATACCTAGGTTTTGACCTTATGTGGTCTTTATGGCGGGTTGTAGGTTATCCCTGAGCTGGTGTCTGCCTCTATGGGGGTCTTATAGGGCGGTTTTTTTGGGTTATCCGGGCTGGTGTCTGACCTCTTTTGGGGTCCTATAGGGGGTGTTGAGGTTAACCTACTGTTCTGACCTCTAGTGGTCCTATATCGGTGTTGTAGGTTATACCTAGCTGGGTCGACCTCTATGGGTCTCATATGGCGGTTTTTGTGGGTTATCCCTAAATGGTGTTGACTCTATGTGGTTCTATATGGCGTGTTGTAGGATATACGGCGCATGTTAGTGGCAGGTACATGTGTCCCATTGTGGGGGGATTTTGTATGTGGGGGGGGGGAAAAGGATGGACTACTTAGCCTTGCATGTTTTTTTGACTCTTGATATTGTACTACACAATAATTTTCTGTTTTGCACCTTATTTTGTGGTAAAATGGCGCGTTTATGTCCGGGGGCCCGTAATATTTTCATTTAAGGGGGGGTGGGCCCCCAAGACAACTCCCCTGTGGGCCCCAACCCCCCATCCGAATTGGTCTAATCGCTCTTGTACATATAGCCTTATTGAATTTTCTTGGTCGGTCGGAGTCTCTGATTATGATGATGTGTGTCCTATTTCTCAGCTAATGATCTGCGTCATGTTCCCTGTGATAATGTTATTGAACCGAGTCTGTGTGGATGGCGTCCATATCAGCAGACAAGGAGGAGATAACAGCTTGACTCTGACACCCATTGGCTTTTTCTTATTATAATGGAGTTGGGGGATTGCTCACCGTGACCAGCGCTGCATTTCTAACACTGTCTCCTGCTAAAGAAAATACTCCGTAAAGGAACTATACACATTAGGTAAGAAGTAGGTCAAACTCACTTTTTTTCCCCCAAAATTTATGAGATTTTTTAAGATATGTAATTTAAAATGATTTCCTCTTTGAATCACATGATTTGTAGTGTGAAAATATGCAGCAAAAATGCACCAAAAAAAACCACAAACATTAACACACCATTACACCTTTGGGGAAAAAAGCAGATGACCAAATAAATGCACCCAAAGCTAGAGTAAAAATTCTACAAACTAAAAAGCATAATGTGTTCTATATTTTTCTACTGAATTACAGCTTTTTGCCCCAAAACACAGGTAAAAATGCTGTTTTTTCAATGATTGTTAAACCAGCCCTGGATTAATGTTGAAAGAGGGCTTTAACTATAAAAGTTGGTTGGGGGGGTAAGGGGGCTGGAAACAAAAGGGACTGGGTCATGTGGGGGATAAGGCTAGTTACACTGCTTAAAATAGGACGTATTCAGTCCGTAATTACCCCCATAGTGTGCGAATTACGGGTGGAAAACGTCCCATCATTACGGTAATGCCAGTTTTTCTAGAAACTATGGATTACGTCTCCCCCCCTCCCCCTCGGAATACGCCGAGGGGGGAGGTAAGTGACATGTGAATTACCAGCAGCGTATACGGCCGCGGTAATGAATGTCTTGGGCCGGGCGAGGGCCGACCCCCCCCCAGTTCCTATAGAAAAAAGGGATTACCGTAATTCCCGACGAATTTGGGGCCGTACTGAGCGAAATATGGCGCGGAAAACGGCGCCAAACCGCCGAAAAAAAGCCGTGTAACACCCCTTACTGACCCAAATTTTCCTTGTCATAGACCCATCAATATATATTTATAACAAATTGGAAAAACTGTTGATGGAGGGAGTAAAACTTGAAGCGATTACAGAAAGACAAAAAAAAACGTATCTTTATTTATACCCAAAAGCCATAAAAATAAATTCCTCCCTAAACTCAGGTCAATTTTATTGGGAAATAATTCGCTAGGGTAATGCCTAGTTGCTGAATTGACAAATGTTTACAGCTGTTGGTACAGCATGTACCTGGCTATCTCACAGACAGCGAGGCAGTGCTGCAGGCTGTTTCATTGGACCAGTCATTACAGCTGGGTCAGCTACATTCTAGCATACCACATGATTTTGCTCTAAAGTCATCATGTTTCATCTTAAAAAAATACAGCAATTATCATGAGGGCCTGCAACATTTCATCGTGGTCAGTATATAATTCCTTTTAAAAAATAATTATTTAAAGTTTGGGGACACACTCTATTTGCAGCAGACAGGTGCCCCCATGGGAGCGACCTCCTTGCCGTCATTGTCCAACCTCCTTATGGTGTTAATATAACGCTATTTTTAGCAATGTAAACCCTTACAATCAGTGCATGTGCTGGTATGGGCGCTACATCGACAATCTCTTTATTGTTTGGGATCGCGATATAGCATCCATACAGGATTTTGTACTGTATTCAAATCATTGCAATCTTCAATTTACAAGTGAGTGGAATAGAAGCAATTTCTCATTCTTAGACATACACCTGCAAGGTGAACTGAAATCCCAAAGAGTAATCACCACATAATGGGAAAAGGAAGCAAAAGGAATAGGGGGTAGCATAAAGGGCCCGGGACGAAGGGTAGGGAGGTGGGCTTTCCCTTTTGGCCCCTATCCCTCCTGCCGGCCCTTTTAAGGGGCGAAAGTCAGGGGCCCCCGAACCTCGCCGCGCCCCCCGGCCGCGGCCATGGGCCCCGGGAGGGGCCGTCCCTCTTTAGCTGTAGTGTGCCCCGCGGGGGACGAAACATACAGTTAGGGCTTCTGTGGAGCAAAAGGCGAGGGGTCCCTGTTTCCACAGACAGGGGTCAGCCCGGCTAGGGGGCCCGACACAGCGCGGGAGGACCCGCCCCCGGGCCCCGGCGCCTAAAAGTGGGCAAGTGCGCGAATAAAGGGTGATTTTCATCCCCAACGTGCTTCCCCCAAGACCTAAAAGCGCGCCCATGGGGGCTGTGGCCCTGAGAAGCTCCCGGGGGAAAACGTTTGGGCCCGGGTTAAAGAAAAGGAGCGCGGGGGGCCCGGGGAAAGCAGGTAAGGGGATTTATTAATTTGAAATTTTTTTACCTGCCCTTAGTGCCCCTATATGCCTCCCCTGAGCCCCTAAAATGCCCCCCTGACCCCCCATTTCCTGCCTGAGCCCCTAAAATACCTGCCTAAACCCCCTTTTTAATTTTCCTCCCTGACCCCTTTTAAAAATGCCTCCCTTCCCCCTATTTTCCCTGTCTGACCCCCCATAATACCTGCAGAGCCCCATAAGCCGACCCCTTTTATAATACCTGCCTGAGGCCATATATGCCTGCCTGACCCCCTATAATCCTGCCTGAGCCCCTAAAATGCCTCCCTGACCCCCAAAAATCCCTGCCGAGCCCCATATGCCTCCCTGACCCCCTTTTAAAATCCCTGCCTGAGCCCCAAAAATGCCTCCCGGGAGCCCCTAAATACCTGCCTGAGCCCCTATAATACCTGCCTGAGCCCCAATAAACCCGGGCCCTAAACCCCTATATGCCTGCCGACCCCTTTAAATTTTTGCCTGAGCCCCTAATGCCTCCCTGAGCCCCTATAAAAACCCTCCCGAGCCCCAAATGCCTGCCTGAGCCCATATAATACCTGCCTGAGCCCCTTAATACCTGCCTAAAGCCCCATATCCGGGACCCCCAAATGCCTGCCGGGAGCCCCTTATAATACCTGCCTGAGCCCCTATGTGCCGGGGCCCAATGCCTAAAGCCCCTAAAAATGCCTCCCTGGGGCCCCTCAAATTCCTGCCTGAGCCCCTATTTTCCGGTTCCCAAAATTTCCTGCCTGACCCCCTAAATGCCTGCCGACCCCCAAAAATGCCACCTGACCCCCTTTTAAAATTCCCGGCCGGGCCCCCAAAAACCCTGCCTGGCCCCTATATCCCTGACCCCCCTAAAATTTCCTGGGGCCCCTATAAGCCTGCCTAAACCCCCTTTTAATCCCTGCCTGAACCCCTATTTGCCTGCCCGAACCCTTATAATCCCTCCTGAGCCCCTATTTTTTACCGGGCCTGGCCCCTATTTTGCCTGACCCCTTAATGCCCCCTTTAGCCCCTATATGCCTCCCTAAACCCCTTTTTTGGGCCTGCCCTAAAGGCCCCTATACCGAGCCCCATTAATCCTGCCGGGCCCCTTTAAGGCCGGGCCTGACCCCTAATGCCTGACCCCCCTTTTTTTTAATACCTCCCCTGGCCCCCCTATATGCCTGAGCCCCTATAATGCCTGCTTGAGCCCCTATAATGCCTGCCTGAGCCCCAATAATGCCGGCCTGAGCACCTAAAATACCTGCCTGAGCCCCTATATTCCTGAGCCACTGAATGCCTGAGCCCTATAATGCCTCCCTTTGAGCCCCTTTAAACCTCCCCCTGAGCCCCTATAATCCTGCCGACCCCCTATATCCCGCCTAAACCTCTTTTAATACCTGCCTGAGCCCCTATAATACCTGCCTGAGCCCCTATATGCCTGAGCCCCTATATGCCTGCCTGAGCCCCTATAAAATGCCTGAGCCCCTAATGCCGCCCCCCCTTTAATTTGCCTGCCTGGCCCTAAAATCCCTTGCCTGACCCCTATATCCCTTGACCCCCTATTTCCCTGCCTGACCCCTAACTAAAAATGCCTGACCCCCTATAAGCCTGCCGGGCCCCTAAAAAAACCTGCCTGACCCCCTAAAAACCCAAGCCCCTAAAAATTCCTGAGCCCCTATAATACCTGCCTGAGCCCCTAAATGCCTGAGCCACAATAATACCTGCCTACCCCCTTTAGAACCCCTAAAGCCCCTTTTGCCTGAGCCCCAAAATCCGCCTGACCCCTAAAATGACGGCCCCCCTTTATAATGCCTGCCTGACCCCTATTTCCCTTGCCTGAACCCCTATATGCCTGACCCCTAAAAATCCTCCCTTTAGCCCCTAAAAAACCTGCCTAAACCCCCATAATGCCTGCCTAGCCCCTATTTTCCCGGGCTGAGCCCCTATCTCTAAAATACCTCCCCTGACCCCTAGCTGGATACCTCCCTTGGGACCCCCTAGCAAATATACCCCTGACCCCCCTATAGTATTTCCCTGCCTGTGTGCCCCAAATTTTATCCGACCCCCCAATACTATAAAACCTGCCTCGGGCCTCTATAATTTTCCTGAGAGTCCCCCTAAAACTTTTTACCTCCCTGATCCCCCTATATCTTTTTTACCTCCCTGAGAGTTTTCATATATCTTATACCTGCCTGAAAAGTGACCCTATATCTAAAACCCTGCCTATAAAGGGACAATATGAAACCCTGCCTGACTGAGAGGGCATATCTATATACCTGCCAAAATTGAGGGAAAAATTTTTAAACCTGCTAACTGGGGGGACTTTATCCCAATAATTAAGGAGATACGGGAAATGTGAAGTTTTCTAAGAAGTTTTGTCCAAATCTGCAGGGAAAGAGTTTTTGGCCGGGGGGCAATCAACCCAGAAAGGGGTGAAAAGGATGGAGAAGAAAAGGGAAAGTGAACGACGCTGATCAAAAAAAGAGTCTCCCCGAAAGTCACTAAATGGGAAAATGCAGTGTAATCAATTATTTTTTCTGCCCGACGTCTACATACAACTAGTTTCTAAACCCCCTATAAGGTCCTGTTTTGGCGGTGGGGAATTTAATCAAACCTGTTACAACTGTTTGGGCACATGTGGGGGTCGCGTTGGTCAGGGTTCCCGGAGGATTATTTTATCCTTAAGTACAATTGTTTGGGTCTTGGGGTTTTTAAAGGGGTGTTTTTTTAGTAACCCAAAAATTCGTCTGGGGAGATTTGCTCAATTTTCGGTGGATTTTTGGTGCTGTTTTTTTAGGGGTATTACAAATGTCTTTTGGGGGGGACGATTTTGAAAACCCCCAAAATTTTTTCCGGGCTCATTTTTATTTTGCATTTACTGCTGGGGGAAAATGGACTGGAGCTATGGAATTATGCAGAAAAAATTTGTGAAAAGGCCTGGCGCAAAGGGGTAGAGGAAAATTTGTGTGGGGGGGGCATTTTTTGGGGGGACGGGGGGGGGGGGCCCTTGGTTGTAATTGCCCTTTGGGCACCAAAATGCTTTGGGCCCGGGCCCCCTTTGCCCCCCTTACAGAATCTGCATACCCCGTCTACTATCCCGCGGCAAAACCTGATCGGTGTTTTCAGCTAAGAGAGCATGTATCCTTCAGAAAAAAATTTCCCAAAAAAGGAAAAAGGGGGGGACTAAGAGGGTTGGGGGAAAGGGCCCCCATTCCAAAAACCATATAGTGACTGAAAAAAAGCTGCACACTTTAAAACCACATTTTCACAACCATAAGTGACTGGGAAAAAAATACCCAAAAATGTTATGAATACTAAACCATTATTATAGGTCCAAAAATTTCTATTAAAACATATAGCTAGATAGCAGTTGTACACAGGCACTCTGCAAAGATAGTAATAGTGCAGTTTCATCCAGTGACTTACAGGTTTCTTTTACTGAAATCGTTCATTTTCCCTTTCCCTCTCCATTTGGTTCAGATTGCCTGATGTTTTTTTCAAGTCAAAAAACTTATCCCCGGGAGAATTTGCCTCCCCAAACATCTTAAATTTTTTTACTTTTTCCAGCATCTCCCTGCCTGTTCCCCACCTCTGTACCTCTGGAGTAGGGTCTTTTAAATTTGGGTACCAAGGAAAAATACTCGGCGACAGGGCCCGCCTAAATCACTGTAAAACGTTAACACACACGTTTGAATGCATAATTTTATTTTAAAAACCATGTTCGTCAGACTGGTGGATTAACATGATGTTAACCTGGTGAGCAGCAGCTCTTTCAGGAAGGGCAGGAAAACCAGGTTTTTGACTAGGTTTTCACACCCCCGTTTTTTCAAATCCATTTAACCCTGTGGCGGCGGGGAAAAAATTTTTTTGACCAAAAACTTTTTTTCACCGGGTTTTTCCACGGCGTAAAAAGCCGGGGCCGGGGGTTTCACCGGGAATTTCCCCCGTGTGCCGTGCGCAGGGGCGGGGGGGGGGGGGCTGGAGCTTGCCCGGGGACCATAGACTTTCATTATCCAAAGGGAAACCCGCCCTGGGAAAAATTTTACAAGTTTACTTTCTCCCCCCCTCGCCAAAAAACGGCGATCGGGGGAGGGGAGAGGGGCGGAATCCATAGTTCTCTTAAAAACTGGGATTAACCCTAAAGCCCGGGACAGATTTTCAGCTGGGATTTCATGCGTAAAAGGCGGGAGATCCCAACAAAAAACCGCTTTAAAAAAAGCCGTGTGAACATGGCCAAAAACACTAAAAGTATTTGAAAAAGACCCTTGTAATAAACCAGCACTCGTGCACACGGGGTTTTGGTAAAAATTTAAAGAAAATTCCCTTTTTTATTTTAATGATATACTTTAAAAACAAAAGTTTAAAAAAATCCAAAAAAACAAATGCAGAAAGTTTTCGCGGGTTTTTGGGGTTGTTGGGCAGCCCCCTTAAACGTAAAATACGCTTAAAAAATTTTTATAAGATTAAAAAGCCCGACAGAGGGTCATTAAATGCGTTCTCTTGGGGCCCCGTTTTGGGCCGGGGGTTTTCTGGATATTTGCAAAATAAAAAGTAAAGAATAATGCAGGAGCCTGCTCTTTTCTATACAATGACATTATTTAAAAGATGTAAGTTCTGATGGTATTGCACCACGACTCTACTCAAAAATTTCAGAACTTTATTCTGTTATGGATTCTAGTTCCATTTTTGAGATACATTATATCAATTGTGTGAGAAATAAGACATTGTGTCCCTGATTCCCCCCCCCTCTTTTCCCCTCCCATTCCTTAGGGTATGTTCACATGGCGTAATTGCAGCGCACATTACGCAACGTCTCCCCCGGCATACAAATACAATCAGATTGTACGCCCGGGGAGAGAAGTGACATGTCACTTCTTCGCGCCACTTACGCAACGCTGATTACTGAAGTGAATAGGGTCGACCCCCCTGTCCTTGGAAGTACGCGCTGATCAGCACGTGCTTCCAAAACACACGGCGTACTGCGGTGTGTACAGTACGCCGTGTGAACATACCCTTATTGTTCTTATCCTCATGTTGGAGGAAATATTTCTTTCTCATGTAAAAATTTTAATAAAATCAGTTAAAAAACAAAACGCTTACATTAAACGTACCCTTTTTTTTATTCAATTGTACCGTTTAGGTGCCAGATGACACGGCGTGGCAGGTACATTATGTCTCAGTGCAGAATGTCTGATGAAGAATAAATGACATATCTGTTATGTGATTGTGTGATACATATACGTTAAATTATTCATTGACTCATATAGGTAAGCCGATGTGCAGCGTACATTGACAAAGTGTCCATTTTTACATCTCCCATCAAATATCCGTTAAATATTAACAGACGCAGGACTCTGTACTTTTTCAAGTTGAACAAAGTCATATACTTTACAGTATACGTTTCTTTAAGGTGTATGTCAATGTTTAGCGTATATGTTATAACATACACATTTTGTTGTATGGTCAATCATAGTGTGCACTAAGCCTAAAAGTAAGTGTGTACCAAGCTTTATCGAAATCCTGAATAACTGGGACAGAAAGAGCTGGTGAATGGGAACTTCTCCCCTTTCAGTATTACACAGTTTCAAGGAGGGGTAGAATTTTGACTTGAGCCCGGAAAAGGTGATTGGCTGGCAGCAGCCTGACCCCACCTAGTGCCTGGAGATGCTGTTATAAGGCAGGGCAGGTGTAGGAGCTGAGAACACCTGTGTGAGGACATTGACTTCTTCTGGTGGCTGTGAGATCAGTGCAGGTGAGATGGGTGCATGCGTGATGCTATAGGCTTCTGCTTTTGGATATACTGATATTATAAATAAATTTATAATTATTTATATATATATGGGATATTTTGGGGGGAAAGCAATATTGGTGCTGCTTTGGCATAGACTGTTACCTGTGTATGTATGGGGTCACATATTTTTGCTGCTTTGTCGTAGACTATTTTGAAGGAGCAAATATTGATCCTGCTTTGGGCTAGACTCTTTTTCTATATGTGAGGCTGTTCTCACTCTGTGTAATCTCTACTATGACAACAAACGCTGCAGTTGTTTGTAATGATCTTGAAGACCACGACCCCTATCAGGATGTGATAATTTTTTAAAATGATGGCCACTTGGGGGTTTTGATACCAAATGGGTGATAACCTTGGATGTTACTTTATAGCCAAACATTGATTTCACAAAACTTCAGGGCTGAGCTAAGCTTAGGGGCTTTATGAGGGGGTACTGGTGGGACTGTTTTTCTTTATCTTCTTTTTGCTATTTTTTTCCATAAGCTTAAAGTCAAGTGACTCCTGCCCAAAAAAAGCCCAATTGATGGTTTAAAAATGGTTTGGTAAAAACGGGGTCCAATTGGGTAGGGCTGTTTGGTGGCACTGCATGTTAACTCTTGGGTGCAGTAAGGGGCATCTGTTTATTGCCAGGCTATGCCTTCTCTTTTTACCAGAGGTGATGAGGGACATGAAGCCAAGAGTTTTTTTTTGTTGAGATGGTGGGTCGAGGTGCCAGTTTCTTCTGGTTGTTCAGGAGACAGATTTCGCAATCTTGTTTTGCTCATTGTCATTGTTAACTCCCACGGTGAAGGTACTGGGTTATTGCTTAACTAATGCATTCATGAGGGTCATTGGATTTGTTGATTGGGGTTAGTCCGCCTTATCTTAAAAGTGTTTAAACCTTAATTTCGGGGGTTGATAATGGGGGGGCAGGGTGGGGATTTTTCTGGTTGAGCTGCTGGTTATTGAATGATTTTGTCAGACACCGACCTCACTTTTCACGCTCAGGCTGTTTGAGTGTTTGTTCCATTGCGATCACATGCTAAACAAGCTTGTTCTAAACAAACACTAAGGCGCCGTTCACACGGCGTCTGTTAAATATGCTTTTGGGTACGTTTTACATACCGGGGAAGGAGAGAGGGGGGAATAAAAGCCCCCAAAAACATATTTTACAATGTTCAAGTGTGATTACATTGACTGACTTTCATGTAAAATACATATTGTCATTCAGACCATATGTTTTTGCGTTACACGAAACAGATGTGTTTGAAAAATTTATGTCAATTCTTGATCCATTTTACACACTGAAAAATCCCATAGAAACTAGGGATTCACTTTAGCAGTCCAGAAAATGCATCCAAAAACATGCCCTACCTAGTGATGCGTTTAACGCAATATACGTTTTTCATATTGTGTGTACAAACAAAAAAATCCAAGACGCAGTGTGAACATAGCCGAAGTGGCCTGGACTGTGGATGATCTTAGCTGATCTATTAATGGGACATCAATACAAAGGGCTTGTTCACACAGAGTTTTCACTCAGTGTTACAAGAGCTTTGTAGATCCGTCTTGTGGACCCCAAGATGTATCTAACTATTAGCAGTGACTTTATCACTGCGGGCTATTAGGAAGACGCAGCGGCGTTCACGAGAGATCGCCGCTGCGTGTTCCCCCTCCTGCCTGTCGGCTCCGTCTTTGAAATAATTGCATGTCAATTCTTTTCAAGACAGACCCGAGCTGCGCTATGGAAACGCCGCTGCGTCTTCCTCATAGTGAGCAGTGATAATCTCACTGCTAATTGTTTAGATCCGTCTCAAGACAGATCTACAAAGCGCTTGTAACATGGAGTGAAAACTGTGTGAACAAGCCCAAAGGCTTCTGCATGGCAAGTCTGATAACCTGATTACTGTAATTACCTACACAGTAATAAAAACTTGCAATAAAGAAATGGTCGGATGAGATCTCTAAAGATCAAAGGGATTGTGGGTGTTAGCATTGGGTGGAAATGCTTTTCACTACTGGCATAAGGGTTATTAGCTCTTAGGCTATGTCTACACTGCATCAGAGAAAAAACGGCCCTTAAAGCGGCCGTTCTCTCTCTGATGCAGGACCGCAGCTTTTGTCACGCTTTGTGCAAAAGCCGCGGCCGCTTCTCGTTTTCCCGACGCCCCCCAAACAATAGCATTGTATGGGAAGACGTCAAGAAGACGAGAAGCATCGGCGTATTATACAACATGTTATATAATACGGCGCTGCCGAAAGACGGGCAGAGAAAAGACGAGCTGTGTAGACAGCAACTCATCTTTTCTATTGCCGTCTATGGCACCACACTGACTATCGTATCTCCGGCGCTTTTAAAAAAAAAAAAACGAAAAGCGCCGGAGATACGATCGTAATCATGTGCAGTGTGGCCATAGCCTAATGTCTAAATCCAATTGTTAATGACTATTGCAGTTCTGGTTCTGACTGAGGGGAACGTCCTCCACGTATGCCCATAGTCGATCTCCATTGATGTCTCAGACTCTAGTGGGTTACCATTTTATTTTTGCGGAGGGTGGTAGATAATGGGGTTTATAAAGTAATGACCCTAGGGTCAGGGGAGTTGACTGTAGGTCTGCTGGGTGCATAGCTGGTAGGAGCTAAACAATGGGATTACTTTCTGGTGAAGTTGTCAGGAACCACCACAGTTGTGACGAACTTAGCTGGAATCCAGCTTCCTCCTCTTCCTATGGTGCTCAGTGTCTTGGGTGCAGGACTGATGGTGGTAATTGTGCTTGCATATATTGGGATGCCCTCATGTTTGGTGTCTAATGCCTATTTTTTACTCTACCAGCCTTCTGACTCTGATCTTGCTTTCTTCCAGGCATAACCATGAGCTGCTTTACTTGTATCAAAGTTCTGATGATCTTGTTCAACCTGGCCATATTTGTAAGTATAAACGCGTCAGACTTCTCGCTCTTCCCACTCTGGATCCTCTGCTCTCAGGAGAGTTTTTCAGGTAGCAGTGTTTGAAATGGATTCTCTTCTTTTAAGGGACCCTACACTAAAGTGTTCCCAGATCTCAGGACATAAAATATAATCCCTGTATGACACATTCTGCTGATTTATAAAGCTGTTTCTGCCCTTCACTCTTAAGATGTCCACTTCATGTTCTTTATGGTTTAATTGCAAATGATGAAAACCCATCCTGGGTATGTGGTGGTCATACAGGTGCTGGTGCATAATCTGTTAACTCTGGTACCTCATAGATGATTACAGAACTTCATTAGACAATAATTGAGCTTTGCTTACCCCTCTAAGCAATGGCACCATGTCTGAAGAAGGGAGCTAGTCCTCTCGAAAGCTCACCATCAAATATATTCAGTTAGCCTCTAAAAGGTATCGCCTGATTTCTTCACTCTTCTACTACCCTCTAAGCAATGTAATGTATAGCAAGGGTAGTCGCTGTATACATAGCCATGTCTGTGCCTCCAGCTCTTGGGCTGAAGTTTGGTCTCACCCCCACCCCCCTTTATTCCTCTAATGAGCTTGTGTAGCTCCAGTTTCTTAAACTGGTCCCTATTCTACATATAAGCAAAAAGCTTGGCTGACTCTTCCTTTACCCCCCCCCCCCAATCTTCTCCATAGACATGCATGCTTAGTTGGCCAACAGCTGTTCTTTGCTTCTTCCTTATGTATATTCATGTTATATACACATATTCAGCCAAGCTATATTTGATTGGGGAATTAACTACTGCCAGATCCCAGTGGAGAATGGTGGAGGGGGATCATCTCCCTTCAGAACAAAGGATCGGGAGAGTTGATATACCTTCATATACCTTGGATGGTTGGCAGATCCAACCAGAATGAATGGAGCTGCCCTCTAAAGTGTGGTGACTTCTAGAGCATCAAGTAAGAATGATCCCTCTTCCTTGGCGCCAGACCCCTGAAGGACTGTGGCGGGTGATGTTGGTTTTCTTTCCCATTGATGCCCTCCTACATGTGATGAAGAACATGGTGGCTTTCTTACAGAACTAGCATGCTTTTGTCTGTGTGGCTTGGTTTCGGCTAAAGTTTTACTGTGTCATTAAAGCCTATAAACGAAGTTATGGTAACAGACATGTACGCCCTAGTTTCCACGTCTAGCATTTTATTGACCAGCAGTGCGTGCGGGGGCTTTACCTCACTCATTCTGGGGAAATTCTATTTCCTTGTATAAAGCTCTTCCTGCCTGACTAGAAGAACAACATTTCAGTGTTACCCAGAGGCTGCAGCATTAAAATGTGATCTAATTATCTCTTATCTGCTTCCTAACTCATGGTGGGTTGCAGCAGTGGTCTTGGGTTATTACAGGTGAAGTGGTATCTGGTGTCCCCAGGCTGCGCTGCTAATTGTTTATAGAGCTGGGTGCGGCCGGATCATGGGGAATAATAGAGGGACGAATGTTCCCTGTTGGCCGTGTTGTATGTTACAGGTGACTGGGCCCCTCCTGCTCATGGCCCTGGTCCCAGTGTGTGTTTTTCCACTGCTTATTTCTTATGACCCTGATCCTGTTAGTACCTGCTGGATATCAGTGGTTGCTCTGGCCCTGAATCTCATGCACCTCCCCCTCCATCCTGGAAAAAGCAGCTACCTGAGCCTAGGGAGGTGGTGAAGGATTTCTACCATGTAGAACATAATGTTTGCCCCAAAGCCTTCCTATATATCAAGGTTGTCATATCTGGAGGGTCCCATACAGTTGGTGCATCTGTTACCAGTTTTGCACCTTGTTGCAGGGCCTATTTTAAGAAAAGGGAAACGCCAGGCCCCTGACAAGTGTATTGCCCTACATGCACTGGGGCAAATTTATCAATACGGTCTTCACTCTTACAGTGTAAAGTTGAAATACAATCTATCATAGTGTTGATTAAAAAGGTGTAAAGTTAGATTAGAGTTGGAACATGCACCAGGCATAAGTTGGCTGATTTGTTGCCACTTACTGCACCAAAACCCTGGTGTATTGGATGCCAAGCCACACTCCTCTTGTCAAAGGTGTGGAAGTGTCTAGAACCTAAAGTAGATCATAAATGTGGTATATCACTGGTGCAAATTGTGCCAGAATTCTGGTGCAACTGCATTAATGTGTCCGTGAGTTAATATAACTGACTAGTTCTGTGGGGCATTGATGGCCCATGGCTGGCAACATAACACCTTTATACAATAAGCTCACATTATTTGTGTATGTATACACACTCTTTAGTGATCCCTAAATGGCCCCACAGCTCTGATCTCCTGTAGCTATGGGGAAAAACTATCGGGCCCCAGGGGTGAAGGCCAGCATGTGATGGCTGCTTAACTAGATGGTTGGACAGTATTGGTGTTCACTTTTTTAACATTTCTCCTCTCGCTTCCAGTTGGCCGGAGGTGCGTTGCTGGGAGTTGGCATCTGGGTCAGTGTGGACAGCGGCTCCTTCCTAAAAATCATTGGCACAATACCGGGTAATGTTGCTGCTCAGTTCGTCAATGTTGGCTACTTCCTAATAGCCATTGGGGCCCTTCTGCTGATACTTGGATTCCTTGGCTGCTGTGGAGCACAGAAGGAGAGCAAATGTCTGCTGATCACGGTGAGAAGGGACAATGGATAAATGGATGGACATTGTTGTATCCCACATGATGGGCTCAGATACGGCAACTTAGCACACTATCACCTAGGGATACATGTCACATTCAGCATATGTGATACATATTATATTTAATGCTTCTAACCCTTTACATTGTATTAATCTCGTATCCCATCTTATTTGCACAGTTCTTCTCAATCGTCCTGATCATCTTCATTGCAGAGATTGCCGGTGCGGTGGTCGCCCTTGTGTACTCCTCTGTGGTAAGGAAGGCTGACTATTAATAATCTTTATCCTGTGCCCATTTCACCCCTCACCAGTCATGCAGCCACCTGGTGTCATTTTCAAGGATTTTAACTGTTTAAAGTTTTAGGATCAACGGGTAGTTGAGATCTGCTGGATCATTTGGCTTGCATACAGACAGCTGGGTTGGTGGCATGAAAATTTAGAAACCACCTGTGTCAGTGTAGGCGATACATGACCCAACTCTTGATGCTGGAGACCAATCGGTAATATCACAATTTATTCAAGAGACCATAATGGCTTTGGTGCAAGTCCTGCCTCTACCTACAGGACCTATTACCTGTGTGCCAACCCTAAACTTGACAGAATAGTGAGGGTTATGCCCCACACCAAACATGCAGAGCTCCTGTATTCACCCCTTTATTTCCAGTTCTACTGTGGCTCGCTTTCACATATGTCCCAGATTGCATTGGATCTCAAAATGTAATGCTCAGGGAGTAAGTGGTGCCTGCAATGGCCAGCCTGATGGTGTTCAGAATCACTGATCCATTATCTTTCTGTTATTAGGCAGAGAGCTTTTTGAAATCTGTTCTGACTCCAGTTTTGCAGAATGATTATGGTGTAAACCAGGATGTGACGAAGATCTGGAACAACACCATGACTGAGGTAAAGAGATGCAATCTATATACAATCTGGTAATTGGTTTATGACTTCTCTGTTTTGTGACCATCTGACTTTCCTTGCAGATGAAGTGTTGTGGTGTTGAAGGCTATGGAGACTTCAATAATTCTGCGTATGTGAAGCAAAATAATGGGTTCTACCCAAGCCAATGCTGTAACGCCAGTACTCCGTGCTCATTGGAAGCAGCACAGGCTAGAAATGCAACAGTACGTTCCCAGTCTACGTGGTACGGCATAATGTGCTCTGAAACAATGTCTCACCTGATCCTCTCCTCTCCACACAGGGCTGCTTCATGAGCATTGTAGACATGCTGAAGTCGAATGCTGCCATAGTAGGAGGAGTGGCAGCTGGGATCTGTGCACTAGAGGTGAGACCAGTCTTGGCAGGATCTTATAACCATTACACTAAAACTGAAATCCTACCACCTCTTCATCCACATGGGATCGTCATGTAATAGTTCTAGCGTTATATGGTGTCTTCTACTCCAGTTGCATCCAGAGCTGCAGTCATAATTCTGTTTTTCTAAACTTGAAAGGAAGTGGCAAAGCTGACTTCCTCTAGGGAAGATGTCCTCCCAAACTGTTCCATAAGCTAGATGGGTGCTTGTATCTTATCCTAATGGGGAGATGGCCAATAGCTGCGCCTGACACTAAGGCAGGGGTGCACAACATGTGGCTCCCAGTACCTCTTTGCAGTTCCCAGCCATCAGGACACAAGCATGAACCAGGCTTTTGTCCTACTTTAGAGGAATATTCAACTGATGGCACTGTTATAATGGGTGCTATATGGTTGGCACTAAGGCTGTATATCTTATATTAGGCAACCTAAATGGGCAATCCAGACAAAACTTTCTGGATATATTTTTTTTTTCCTTTAAAGGAATGCTTTATTTTAACAGTTTACAGATCAACAAAATGTAACATAAAAAAGGTGAGTTGGAGAGGAGACTGTAGATGTGTTTTCTAGTTGTAAAAGTCACTTCTGTAGCCCTCAAAACAACAATAAAAATGGGACACCTCATTCTTGTTTTGGAGTACTGAGCAGATGCCCCCATTCTGTTGTCAGGCAGTCCCTAAAGAGGAACAAGACCTCTGAGACACTTGGTATTTACAACTGATATGCCAGAAAGGTCTTAAAGGGGAATACTATTCTAAGTTTTACTGTGGCCCTTGACCCAGAAAATGTTGCACAGCCCTGCCATAAAAGATCAAGCATCCAACTCTTGTATTCCTCTCCCACTTAAGATAAAGCTTGAGGCTCCACATGGTGAGCAGGGCTGTGAGGTCCTTGCTGCTCTCAAAGCAGGGTTTTTGTGATCTGCCCTTTGAGATCTGAGTCATTAGGAGATGTCTAATATCTACTTTTTCTTCTCCAGCTGGCGTCCCTAGTTGTGTCCATGTACTTATACTGCAGGATTGACAAAGAAGGCTCCATACACTGATGACCAGAGACTGTAGAGCATTTTGTGTACATTATGTAAATATAACTTCAAGACCACAGAGAATGAGCAGCATCGATGTGACAGGAATACAGCTGGCCTGGACCCATCACTGGACTTGCGAGTCAATGTGCCCTCTGCCCTAGAGGTCATATAGATGAGAACTTGAGTCCAATCCCTTCCACCACCCCACATCCCTCTTCCCCCTAGGGTTCTGGCTGCAGCCGCTGTGTGATTGCATTGCGCTTCTCTACCTCTAGTCTTTGTTTTGGTGCCAAAATATGAATAATTCTGAATGTAAGATTTATTTTTAAATTGTATTTAATATTTAGGATGGACTGTAATTAGATGTGTAAATAAAGCTGGACTTTTCACTTCCCAACCCAATCTCTTGTGTGAATCGGAGGCTTTTTTTTTTTTTCTTTAACCACATTTTAGTTCCTATGTTAGCCCAAGTAAATGTGGCAAATGTAGTGGTCTAAAAAAAAAAACAAAAAAAAACCGCTATGGATAACTGGTTATGAGATGCTAAAATTTCAGCAACAAAATGGAAAATTAAAACTAGTAAATAATGCAGCTAGTCATGTATAACATCAGAAGGAGCTGCTGGAAATATCTTTCTACAATGATTTACTTTATACATCTGCCAGAGTAGTGCCGATTCTCATCTAGTGCCCAAAGCTACTGCTAACCCTGGCACATGGAAGCAGGACATGCAGCAGTATACTGTAGAGGGGCTATTAAACTACCGATCACTACATGATCTCACAAATACAGATTTATTAGTAAAATGTTTGTAATTGGTTGGGTCCATTTCTGTGAGGGCTGGGATGATGGGTAGGAGACTGCTTAAGGTGCCACTTTATAACAGGTAGAAAGGGGGCACATTGAAGAATGAATGAGGCTGAATTTTCCCATTGGGGGTGTTCAATGTGCCTTGTTTGCCTAGGGCACTAGAATATCTTGTCCTGATCTGACATTTTGTTGAGTGTAGTCTCTAGATGCAATGTCCCAGGAACAACTATTGTAAATTGAAAATATTGTATCGAGTTTGTCTCGCTACATTGATTCCTCTTCCCTCAGTCCTATTTTCTTGGTTTCATTTTGAATTCAGGGGCGTGTTTACTGGCTTCCACTATGCTGCAGTAAGTCAGGTCTGTAGCTATAGCAACCAGTGCTGGCAGCCTATCAGGACAGATCAAACAGGTCTGTAGCTATAGCGACCTGAGGAGCTGATGCAGTCCATACAAGAGGGGATATCTAGGAATAGGTAGGACACGGTTAATGGACTTGTTTTTGCACGATCTTTAACATGAAAAGCAATCCTTGTAGTGAGACAACCCCTTTAAGGAACCACTGTATTTTTGTACTGACTTCTAATTTTTCCACACTAAATGGGTGAGGCATAATGTGATGTACATTTATTTTCATGCATATTTTGGTGTTGAACATACTTTATTCACCAAGACACATAAACCAATTGTGTGAATTTAGCCTTCCCACATGACAGTCTTGCATAAAACCGTTGCGGAGACCACTGCGAACTACTAAGGGCCTGTCTACACAGCAAGGAGATATAGCCTGGTTTTTGACAGAGTTTTGACTTGGCATCAGTTTTGAAAACTGACAAACCATCCCCATATTTCTCAGTAGAGAATGAGACTGCTGGTCTACACTAGATTTTCTGAGGTCGGATTTCGAAAACGGACGGCTTTGCAAAAATAACTTACAACCTGCACGTTCTTTGGCTGGATATCCAGTGGAAAATGTACCGTTCAATGGGCTGGCGGAGTCTGAAAATGCTCCGCAACAAAGGAGCCTAATATACCATCCAGATGCTGTTCTAGAATTCAACCGATATTTTAAAATTGCCATGTGAATGTACCCTAGTAGGGCAATGGAAAGAGTGCTTCATGTGGAACAGGATCGTGACCTGGGTTGGTAGGCGGCTGCCAATCTAAATGCACAGTAAGGCTATGTTCACACAGCTTAAAATGGGACGTATTTCAGTCCGTAATTCGCGCCGTACTGTGCAAATTACGGCTGGAATAAGTCCCAGTCATTACGGTAATCCACAGTTTCATAGAGAACTAAAGATTACGTCTCCTCTCCCTGCTCGGCGAATCCGCCGCAGGGGGGAGATAAGTGACATGTCATTTACTAGCGACGTATACGCGCCGCTAGTAATGCAAGTCTATGGGCCGGCGAGGCGTTGTTTTATTGATCTCCCTGGACATTATAACACCCTTACCCTATCATTTATTACTTGCAATCAGCCGTTTTATAACAATGACCTCAGATAAGAGATTAGGTATTGGTTGCACAATCAATTCACTTGTGAATGGCTCATTCAGGATACAAGTTACATGTTGTCTTACTCAAAAACTTGGCTGAAGGTGTCATTAAACCATTCTGTCCAGTATGGAGAGGAAGCTTATAGTACAGCAGGACCTCTGTGTGGCTGTAGTGAGGGGTCCTCCAATGGGGGAGACCAGAAGAAGGGACTATTGGGATATGCCACCTGGCTCGATAGACCATTGTTTATATATGGGCAAGGCTACCATCAGTCATCTATTAACCGTTTCAGGGCCCCATACAGCCAAATCAAATGGGGCCCCCACCCGTTACTAGTTCCTATTTTTTTTTTAACATATCACTGGGCCCCTTTTTGATTAGGGCCCCCCTGACCCAAGTACTGCTGGCACTGTCCTATTGGCACCCCTGTATATTGACACTGCACAGTATACCTTCCCTCCTGTGTGCTGTGGGTAATTCGTCTTTTTTTTTTTTTGTTACATATAATGGGTCAAATAAGCATTGAATGTGTCTTTGGGCTTATGGGACCCTCAGGATTTGAAGAGTGTTTGTGTTGTAGAATGGGCCAAAATCCCACCTGAGCAATGCATGACTAGTTTCTCCATACAAGAGGCGTACTGTAGGTGTCATCACCAAAAAGGCTTTTGTAACAAGTACATTTCAGTGAGCGCGTTCAATACTTTTTCCCTGTGTCATTTCTCACTATTACATATAACTTCATTTATGGACATCTGTGGTTTGATTTCTTTGCCTGTGTGGATTGGATGGGTTATAACCGACATCTGGTGAGAATTTCATGGCAATAGCACCTTTAGAAATGTATTTGCTTAAAAAATTGCTGATGTGTTCAATACTTATTTTACCTGCTGTATATAGCAATGCACAGTACCACTTCCCTTCCTCTGATGTTGCCTTCACTCAGCCCTTCCTGAGCACTGATCTACATAGTGACAGGTGGAAGTGCTGTCTGCTGAGGTGGTGTTTTGTAATGTTGGGGGGGGGGGTAGCTTGTGGTGAACATGTGGTTGCGCCACCTTTCATGGAAGTTAATTGCTCGCATTTCATCAGGTTTGTTTGTTTTACTTCACTCAATTTTAATATCGGAAAGATAAATAGAAGCTGAAGCTGCCATTCACCACATCCAGGGACAGATTCCAAGGTGGCAGCCGCCATGGTTACCCCAAATGACGCCATTGTATTAAACAATGAACAGGTTGTGTTACATGGGGATTGGCTTCAACGGTTGTTTCCTGGGAACTGTCCAGCAATTGTGTAAGTCCTGTAATATTCCAGTCACATCAAGAGCTGCAGTCCATAATTCTATTACATTATGTCCTCTACTCCAGTCACCTCCAGAGCTGCCGCAGGAATGTGATTAGAGGCAGATAATGAGGACATCCACATACAGCTCCTGAATACTGATAGGTGGATTACTTTCAATGCAATATCTTTTCGAGATCGCGATGTCCATGTTTAAACAGTTATATAATGCAAGGTCATTTGTGTGAGAAAGTCTTAGGAAAATGCATCACACTTTATTTGGCGATCATCACGGAAGTAAAGTGCTGTTCTCTGCCGCACTGATCCATGACTTGTATGATGTCATCGAAACTAGAGATTGCAAATATTTTCCACCCCATACATACAATAACAGTCTGCTGTAAAAATAGCGTTCCCCATCCCTCTATATGCATGCATGCTCAGTCTTTCCAACTATGCATATGCTCCAAATGGGAAGAGGGCAAGTACTCGCTCTTAGTCTCCTCTGACATCAGCTTATCTCCCTAGGAACAAAAGGAAGGGAAGATCTCTCCTTAAGGAGAGCACCGAACAAACGGCTTGTAGAGTTTGTTTTCCCATAATGCCTTGTGATATGCAGATGCTAAGTAGAGGTCGAAAAGGCAAAACAAACTCTACAAGCCGTTTGTTCGGTGCTCTCCTTAAGGAGAGATCTTCCCTTCCTGAGCTACTCGATGCCTCCCACACAGCCAGTAAGTATCGCTCTGCTCTGCACTGAAGAGCCCCGAAACAGCGTTGTCTGCAGATGAGAGATACTGGCTTGGCTAAAATCCTGTTTGCTTTCTCAAGACTCGGTGGGTCAAAAGCAAATTGAGGATTTGTTACAACCAACAGAGGGCGCTGTGGGCTTCTCAGCCCCTTTCCCATAATGCCTTGTGATAGGAACAAAAGGATCAGACAAATGAAATCCAACTTCTCCTTCTTTCCTCTTTCATCTGCTTTTGAGGGAGAATTTGGAGGCCTCAATCAGGGGCGTAACTAGAGAAGCCAGGGCCCCAAAGCAAACTTTTGGATTGGGCCCCCTACCCCCCCCCCCCCTTTCCTCACCCACCTCCCTGACTACGAACATTTACCAGAACATGCAGTTAAATAATACAAGGGGCAAATACCTCACCATACATATCACCATCATACTGCTTCCAAACAAATCCACTATACCAAGACCAACATTACCAATAACGCTATTACATATAGACCTGATTATACCTCCAGAACATGACCACAAATTACCACCACCTAGTGACTAAATAATACCCCTACTCTACTATGATCAGTATACAAAGACCAATATTACAGCCATATAGTGACCATATAGTGGTAGGTATCAGTGTACACAGACTCTGTAGACATATAAGTGATTATAGCGCAGTTACATCTTGTGACTCACAGGTGACGTTTCTCTGATGAGTCGTTGACTTTCCCTTTTGTTCTGCATCCGGTCCAGACCACTTGTCCCTGGAGAATTAGACACAAATATCTTAGAATTCTCACTTTTCAAGCACCTGCCCCCCTGGCTATATGGGGTACATTAGGCAGGCATGGTTTAGACAGGCTATATGGGGCCCCAGATAGGCCAGGTTTAGGTAGGCAATAGAGTCCTCATATAGGCAGGCAGAGTTTAGGTAGCTATAGGGCCCCATGTAGATAGGCAGGCAGGGTATAGGGGCCATATAGGAATTAAGGCAGAGTTTATGTAGCTATACAGGCCATATATGTAGGCAGGTCATATAGGTAGGCTATAGGGGCCCCATACAGGCAGGCAGGGCATAGGTTACGTAATTTAGGGGCTACCTACTTAATGGTGGTCTACCAAACTTCAAAATAGGGTTCACACATCTGAATGTCTAATTACAAGAGGTCTCACAGTTGCAATGTGATGTGGCCAGCTCCTGCTGTTGTGGTAGCTGCACGGAAATCCGTCCAAGTAACGGTTGCGTGGATCCAGAAATTGAAATAAATCCAGCACCATCCAATTGAGAATGAATAAAATCCTTGAACATTTATTGAAAAAATAGTAATAAAACCATAATGGCTAAAGCAGTATATAGCCAAAGGCAGCAAGTGGATGCCAGAGACAACACGGGTAAAAATACGCTAACGTGTTTCGGGCATATTAACTAAGCCCTTACTCATAGCAGTATGGAGAGACCTATACTTTACCTATTTATATATACAACCAGTAAAGATAAGTATCCAATAGGATTAGTAAACGTAAGCATGTAAGTGTTACTCACCATACAAGACAATTTCAAAGTCCGCCACGCCAGCTGGCATTCCGGAACCGGAATGAAGGATCTGCACGCATGCGCAGTAAATCCTGAAAGTCTACTACGGGTCAGGGAGATTCTGCGCAGCCGCATTACAGATATAAGAGTGAGTACAAATGGGAGTAAATACAAAATAATATATAAAGATAACAATGTATCCAATATCACGAATGTAAGTAATGTTAGGTATAGTATGGTCTCTCTAGTTATAAAAACAACTTAATTAAACATATCAATAGATGAAACATACAAAGTATAACATACAATATCGATAACTGTGGTGGGGAAACTAGTTTATATTACCTTTATGAATATCAGTAGTGACATAATGACTCACGTTTAATATTCATTCCCATGGGATAGACGGTATTTACAACAGTGATCCAATATGCCTCGCGATCTCTTAAGAGTCGCACTATATCCCCCCCTCTCATAGAGTTAACAACTTTTTCTATGGCTTTAATTGTGAGGGAAGAATAATCACAGTGATGATGTGTTATAAAATGTTTGGTGAGCCCTGACTTATTTCTGTCAGAAGTAGAAGTAATGTCATTTATATGCTCCAGGATTCTGAACTTAAGTTTCCTAATAGTGCTACCAATGTAGTGCACTTGGCACATAGAACATGTAGCCATGTACACAACATAATTGGAGTTACAATTCAAAAACTGCTTAATATGAAATGTTTTAGATCCTAATGTGTCTGTAAACTGTTTACTTGGGACTGCATACTTACAGGTGCGGCAATTACGTAAACCGCACTTAAAAAAAAACCCTTGCAAGACAACCAATTGGGATTATGTGGTTTGGATTTGAAACAATTGGTGGTAAGAGTATTACCCAGAGTTTTAGTGCGGCGTGAGACTATTTTGCAACCTTGTGTGAGAACTGTATCTAAAATGTCATCTTCACGCAAAATTGAAAGATGTTTACAATTACAAGAGGTCTACTTACCTAATTTATGTATCTACTATTTAAGGGGGGTCTAACTACCTACTATATTGGAGCACAAGAGATGACTACAACTGTGGGGCTCAAAAGGAGGCCCTGTAACCATCTGGGGGCATTTTTATTGTTTCGGTTTACTATTGAAGTGTGGAGCCCCAATGAGGGCTGTCATGGGGGCTGGCGCGGGTGACGCGGCCCCCCGCAACCAACCCCCTGCTGCCCAGGTCCCGGCGCCTGCTCACTTACCCGTCCACACTCCTGCCTGTCCCGATCGGCGCGTGCGTACCCGCTGCTTAGGGCGTGCGCGATGGCTGGTTTGGATTTAAAGGGCCAGCGCACCGGTAATTGGTCAATTGCCGGCCGCTGGTCCTATTTAAGGTATACGCCCCCTGCACTCTCTGCCAGATTGTTGGTGTGCCTTAGCTTGTCTAGAGAGAGTTTGGAGTTCTGTTTGACCACCAGTGTACCAGTCCGTTCCGCTACGTTTCCTGACCTTGCCTGTTTGCCGCCTGCCCTGACTGTCTGCCTGTCTCTGACCACGAACCTCTGCCGCCCGTCCTGACCTCCTGCCTGTCCCGGACTATGCCTCTGGATTACGTTTCTGTTCCACGCAGTTCCCCGGCCACCATCGCAAGCAAGTCACATCAGGGGTAGCGACCTGGTAGCCTCATGCCGCAGCAAGACCATCCTGCTTTGCGGCGGGCTCTGTGTGAAGCCCTATGTGAAGATGGGCTTCATTTATTTTATCTAGGATTAAGGACTTTTTAGCTCTTGCTGCATACATGCCTAGGTCAACAATCCTCCTTTGCTGGTTAATGCGGAACTCCCTAGGTACAAGATCACATATGCTGCAAATGGCATCCCCAAGCGTTTCCATACAGTTTGGAGCAATTGGACTGCAGCTCAAACGATGTGAATGGCACTGGATGGTGTTAAGGGGGGGGCCAGAGATTGATTGTGATGGTGTGAATGTATGACATAGAGGCATGGCATGACTGAAAGCACTTGAGGAGAATACTACAATTGATGGGCGACTTCTATTCCTTTTTGTCATTGCTCATTTATACGTATACTATATATAAATATACTACTGAAACGTGTTTGAATGTATACCTCCTGAATCATTATCTGGACACAGCTGAATGTATCATATGTATAGTTGCTATTGCCGATTCCTCCTTTGAAATTGTATACTCTCTAACTTTGAAGTACTTGTAATGCCTCTGTAGAACATGTGAGAATGTTGGTTTTTGTCTTTTTGTGTCTATTTGGAAAATTCTAAAATAAAGCCTTATAAAAAAAAAAAAAAAACAATCCTCCTTTGTTTTCTACCTGTATATTGGGGCTATGCTGTTGGGGCGCTTACTCTTCTGCGCCTGCGCCGGTGTCCCGTGCCATCTTTACTTATCCGCGGATGCGCTATGTGGTCTTCTGATCTCAGTGGCCATTTTTGATTATCTGCGCATGCATGGTTTAGAGATTGGGACGCTGTATACAGATCAGCGTGTGATTGGCTCTGGACGGCGGATATGCAAGCTGTAGGTCCATCTGGCTGATCAGGATGGCGGAACATTGTAAGTAGGTGTTTTTATTGGTGTTTGTGGGAGGCAATTTACTCTATAAAAAGCCGGTCAGTGACATGAACTGGTGTGGGACTTTGACTGGCTAACATCTGATGAGTGCCCATCATGGAGTACACCAGCTCCCTCTATGTATTCCGTTTTCAGGTATACCAGCCTAATGTGAAGATTACTCTCTTCTCACTAGGTACTATGTATATTTGTTTATGTTTCACACTTTAGTGTGTTTATTAGCTGCTTGGCATTTTCTTTCTACCCCATTGAAAAGTCCCTGAGATTGGGACGAAACGCTGCGTCTGGGGATTATATTGCTGATTATTTGTCCAGTATTTATCGGCTAATTACACAATTCATTTGTTGCTTTGTGATCTTTAATTGTACCTTAGTGTGGAAGACTTGCTACTATTGCTCCCTTTCTTGGTCTATTATCGAATAGTAAACAGGGGGACGGTTGGGTAGTAATAGAGGCCAGATTTGCAGGGTCGCCCTTTTTGGGGCGGGGTCTCTGCTGAGGGAAAGGAATAGGTGCCTTGATAGGGATAGGATAGGCACTCGATATATTCTGTAGGTGTTACCCACCTCCCTATAACATTTTTTTTTCTTTTTGTCTATACATGTTTTTTTTTAGAGATATTTAATAAAAGCTATATTTTAGAGGAATTGTTCTATTTTGTTATCATTAGTCTTTAAGTGTTATATTCCTCATATTTTTGCAATTGGGATATTTGTGGATTTATAAAGTAAGACCCAAGTTACATCCTTAATTTTCATAGCTGTTGAGGAGAGGGATGTCATTATCCCTGCAGAATTCATGGCGGACTGTTATCTGAGACACTTCTCATGTGTTATGTTAATGCACGTTATATGTAGGTTGTGTTGTCCTGTGCAAATAATTCTTTTGTGTTCCAGGATCTTTGTTGGTTGATAGGTCAAAGTACTTATTTGTGTTGCCAGACTCTACTTCATTAGCCGACATTGAGGACAATTCATCAGTCTGCCTACAGCTGATTAGAGGAGGTTTTTAGGCATGTCTTGGGCCCAGGAGATGCCGTACGCTGGTAGGGAGGCCATTGTTGTGATGCTAGAGCGCCAACACCAGAGGAAGAAGCTGTAAGGGTGGATAAAGGGCTGGGTTTTTTGTTGCCAATAATGAGTATGTGGTTTATCTGCGTGTGTTGTCCAAGAAGTTGCTATTGGTTTGTGCTTAGGGGTCGGCTAGAGGGTGTTTGAATTGCAAAAGACAAATAATTCTAGAGTGGCTTCCCACTACCAAATATCAATAGCCAGTGCAGTTCATAAAGCCTGGAGAGAAGTTGGGGTCTGGGTCATCTTGGTTACCATTGATGATATGAAATATACCACAAGGGGTTTCCATGTGTGGCCTACAGAATGTCATGGAGGAGAATGGTGAACTGACCAGATGGGAGGGGTAAAGAATTTTATTCTTGGTGGACATTGGTTTCTAGGACTTAGCATGGGCTGCCATCACCACAGATCAATCTGATCTATTTGTTAAAGAGTCTTTCAGGTTGAAGGCTAACAGACTGGGTTGTTGGGAACTAAGCCAAAACCTGCTAAGAACGGACACTCAGGTGCTAGTGTCTTATTAGGTCTGGAGATGGACATCCAGAGCCTTGAGTTCACTTGGTTTGCGAGGCTCAAGAATAATTGGCTTAGGTGAGAACCGTATGTGGGAGTAGTTACATCGGCTTTCCTATTTCAGAGATTTATGGCATATCAGTAAGATATGCCAGAAATGTCTGTTAGGTGGGGGTCCTAAAGATGAAAACAATTATAATGGGCCTCCATGCTTCTCCATGAAGAAAGGAGACGTTGACATAAATACACGGCACTCTCAGTGCATTTCAGTAGGAGTTCCAAAATAACCACAAATGCTCGACTGTACTCGAAACTTTCATAGAACGGAATGGAGAGTAAAGCAGAGCCTCAGCCTCCACTCTGCTCTGCAAGGAGAAGCTTAGCGGTGTCAATTTTAAGATTGCTGCTGTTCCCAGAGGTTGGACACACACCCATAAGACATTTATGGCACTCTATTAGTTTGTCATAAATGTCTGAGATGGGAAAACCCCACTAAAAGGTAGTCCCATGTCTCTTATTCTGTTGAGTCAGTTTGAATGTGGGTGTTGTGTGCATGTCAGCTGGTTGCCCAGGTTCATTTAAAGGGGAACACTTAGAATACTACCTTACAAATTGCTTCATCTAACCACCTATATAAAATACAAAAAAAGACATAAAAACTATACAAGACACCTATTAAAGTCACTAGAGTTTTTAATGCATACTGGGGTTTACGTCATGTACTGCAATAGTACAAAGAAACTGAGGGCGAAAGTGATGAAAAACACAATTTCCGCCCTTAAATGTTAGCAAAGTAAAATGTCTAGTGTCAGCTGAACTCTACGTCCCTTCAGGGAAAAAAGACAGAGAGGAGAAGAAGAAGCCACCGTCTGCTCTTATTAACCACCAGCAAAACAGCAGCCAATGCTGGGAAGTTCCTATCAACATAAACCCAAGAGGGGGTAGAGGGGAAAATTTCATTAACATACAATATTGGAGCAAGCTTGGGCAGCAGAAAAACAAGTTCAAAAGGTTTAAAAATCCAGAAAAGTGCAAAAAAACACATGTTCTGCGCTAACTGTCCTATGTCCACACTGGATAGTAACATAGTCACATAGCTAGAACAACTGAAGACACATGTCCATCAAGTTCAGCCAAGGGTGGGGAAAGATGTGGATGAAGGGGGAGGTGAAGAAATATTTTAAGCTTAGTTTTCCCTACTTAGTTTTCCCTTTAGGTAAGAACCTAAAGGGAGATTCCATTCCTGATCCCAAAATTAGAAAAAACACATACCCCATGATTTAGCTGCTGGTTATAAAACATGATTTAACAGCAGAATTGTGACTGCAGCTCTGGATGTGACGGAAGTTTAAAATGTGAAAAGTCCTATGATAACCCTGGCAGCAGGTAATGAAGTCTGAGCTGTTCCCACAAGGATAGGATATAGCCCTTTATCCCCTGGGACAATGGTGTCTGTTTTGTAAAATGTTCCGGCTGCGGAGGAGAATCTGTCTCATAATCACTTCTGCTTTATGAAGATTTCGCCTATTATCCAGGAACAAGAGTCTCCAGTGAATGTGGGTCATGTTGCCGCCCCATATTCTGAGACTCTAGGGGCAGGTGGGCACTTACACTTCTTCACTTATTGTCTTCAAAGAAAAAAATTTTACTGACAAAACATAAAATCCAAACTAAAAGAAACAAGGAGATGGAAATAGTACAGCGTGCTGCGCAAACCATATCAATCACGGCTGAAATGATGCCTTTCAATGCTTCTGCTGCTGCCGTCTATGCTCACAATCAAGGTCACCCTTATAACTAGTAGATATATCATAATGAAGAAATTAGGGTTAACTTCATAATGATGGGTATACTTACAGCGCAGTTTTGGTGCAGTTTTAACTGCGCTCCAATTACACTGCCTTTATTACCAGCAAGCTTCTTTCAGTTGTCTAAATTATTCAGAAAAGTGTTTCAAGTAAGTAATCAATAACTGTGTGTGAAGTCTTGTGGATACAAACACACTATGGGCATGTCCCCACGGCACAGTTTGCAGCCGTTTTTTTCAGACGGTTTGTGGTTTTGCAGACCGTCTGAAAAACCGGCCGCAAACGAGCACAACGGGGCTCTATGGAAAACCCGTGCAGCAGTCCCAAAAAACGTGCTTGCACATTCTGCCGTCCAGTTTTCGGACGGAATATGCGCATGTCATTGGGAAAGGGGAGGGCTTTTCTCCTCTCATCGCAGAGAAACTTGCCCCCCCTGCGGCCATATGCACGGCACACAAACCAGACAAATACCGGTCGGATAAACCGACTGGTATTTGTCCACTGCCGTGTAAGCGGGCCCTTATTGATTACTCACTTTCCAAACACTTTAGATAAGTGAAAGAAGCTTGCTGGTAATATGGGCAATTTAATTGGAGCACAGTTAAAACTAAACCAAAACTGCGCTGTGTGAAAGCAGCCTTATCGTGATATTGTAATTCTGATCACCTGGTTTGGTTTTTGTGGCTGAGGAGGACTGCTCACAAAGTGTTATAAACATGGAGATTTATTTCCAGTTTTCATGTAGATTATAGTTCTAAGGTAATTACATAATGCAGTTTCTACAGCCGTCAGTCCTGAAGATGTAATTTTTAGGTCTAGTGACCCCTCATATCACATTACCCCCTCATCTGTCTATGTCCATCACATATACTCTAGATATAGCTGTGTCTTAGCCATTTAGGTGTTTTTGTCTTTACCAATATGGAAGACTTTAACGATAAATATATATGACATTACCTGTAGTCTACTCCATATACAGGCCCTGATAGCACAGCATCAGGAAACATACAAGTTAACAAGGTACAGATAAATTATTATAATATGCCATATTTAATGGCTGAATGCTATTGTCTCCCCCGCAGCTGTCTGACTGCACATTCATGTTACTTTATCTGTAACCTGATTCTTGAAATGATTATCTTCTTTTAACACATTTCCCTTTAAGAGTCCTGACTCTTCTCTAATTTAACTGTAAATAAACATGTTTTACAGTAATATAAGTCCCCTCCACCCCCCAGTTGTATTCTCTGCTTTATGTGTCACTGGATAAACTGGTTTTCAAGTGAACAGGAATGGAAAGTTATGTCATATATCAGAACTGAGGCATAGAGGAAATGTCACATCGCAAAGCCAGAAAGCAGAAAGCCACCACTGTATTGTCTTATTATTATTTTATATCCACCACTTTCTGCACCTGAGTGGCCCAATATCTGCTGCTACATTCTGCCCATAGAAACTTACCATTAGGCTGAAGAAAAGATGTCCATCTTTCATGCTCAGCATCTCAGACTTAGCTGTGTGATCCAGAATAAATTACCCCCCAGAACCACCCCCAACATGCTGGCAGTGTATCTGCCCACTTGTGACCGATGATTCTCTATATTATTGCTTCCTCCACACGACAGTTCCTGGTGTATGTGTGTATATGTACATATATATATATATATATATATATATATGTATTTCCTGATCGTTCTACGGCAGCACACCATTGGGATTACTTCCCCCTAGGTACAACTAGGAGAGATAGGTTAACAAGCAGTAATTGAACTAATTAATCACTTAGGTGTTGCCCTATAAAGCCTGGCTGGAAGCACCGCACACCAGTATTTTTTTCTCTCTCTCAGGACTTGGAAGAGACAGGTGCTCTATCGTTGCCCTGTGTGATAATTCGCTAAGGCCAAATTCCCTATTTCCCGGGGGTTTGTTTGGGACGCACATTCCCAATGTTTTTAAACGAAACCTGGAATTTTTCTTTGAAATTGTTACCCCTTCTTTTAAAACCTTTTTTAAGAGCCATTTTGGCCCCCTTCTTCTTTTAATTAAATTTAAAACTTTTGTTTTTGGGGGGGGTAATATTAAGGGTCCCCTCCCCCCCCCCCGGGGGGGATTTGGGATTCCCCGAGTGCACGGGGGGGGGGTTTTAAATTAACCGGGGGAAATTTAGGGGGTCCTTAATCTTTGGGGGGCATGAAAAAAAGTCACAGGGGGGAAAACCCAAAAAAAGCGGGCCCCACCCCCCGGGTTAGTCAATAATTTTTATCCCCTTTTGACCTGGGGGCCCCCCCAAAAATTTCGGGATTTTCCCCCCTGCCCTTTTGGGGGAAAATTCCCGGGGCTGGGGGAAAGTGCCATTTTCCGGCTCATCACCCCCAATTTCCCCGTGGGAATCCCGGAAAAAACCCCCGGGCCCACCCCAAACAAGTTTGGGGGGGTTTTAAGGGGATTTTTCGGCCTTTATTTTTTTTAATTTTGGGGGCTTCCTAAAGGGGGGACTTTCCTGGGGGGGGGCCCCTATAAAAAACAAATATAAAAAAATTATATAAATAATATAAAAATATTAAAAAATATAAAGAAATTAAGGGGTAAAGACAATTTATGGAAAAAGGGGATAATTTTATTGAAAGGGGTTTTTTCCTTTAACGGGTCCCCTCCCGGCAAAAACCCCATTGGGAAAACTTCCCCCGGGGGAAAACCCCTAGGAAAAAGGGGGCGGTTTAAAAAGGGGGCAAAAGGGAAAAAATTAAATAAACGGGGGGGGTTGGGCCCTAAAACCGGGCCCGGGGGAAACCCCCCAAAAAGCACCCCCAAACGAATTTTTTCCTTCCAGAGGGGGAAAGGACAGGGGCAAACCTTGGCCCCTGGGGGAACTCCTGGGCCAAAGGGGCATATTCCGGGGGGATCCCGGGGAAAGAGGGGCATCCCTAAAAATCCTCCGGAAAACCAAATGGGGGTTCCCTGGAAAAAAAATGGGGGCCCCGGGAAAAAGGGGGCCCCTGGGCCCCAAAAAGGGGGGGGCCCTTGGCTAAAGGGGGGCCCTTTACCTGGCCTTGCTCCCCCTGGCTTAAGGGGAGGGCACTTCGGGTTTGGGGGAAAACCCTCGGATGGGGAAGGGGGCCTCCTGGAATGGGGGGATCCTTTGGTTTAAAGGGGCTTTCCCTCCCCTTTTTTAAAAACCCGGAAATGAAAGTTTGGGGGAAATTGGGTTTTTTGAAATTTGGAAACCGCAGACTTCAAGTTTTTTTCCCCCGGCCCCCCAAAGGGTTTTTCCCTTTTTTGTTTTTAAGGGGTATATAAGAGGCTGCAAATATGCCCCTCTTGGATTGTTTGTATAAAAAGAGGCTGTATAGGGGCCTCTGCTTTGTGTGTGTTTAAGGGCTCTATAGCCCCTCTGCGGACTGTCCCTTGTTTTTAAAAGAGGCTGCTAAGGGCCCCTCTGCTGGGGCTGTGCTGTTATAAGGGTGCTTTTTGGGCCCCTCTGCTGAGTGTGCTGTTTTATAAGAGGTGCTATAGGCCCTTGCGGATCTGTGCTGTATAAAAGAGGCTGCAAATGGCCCCTTGCGGATCTGGGTGTTTTAAAAGAGGTGCTATTTCCCCCTTTTGCGGATCTGTGCTGTTATAAAGAGGCTGCTATATGCCCTCCCCAGGGCCCAAATAGGGAAAGGCTAAATCTGGGGGAAATTTTAAAACCTTTTCTGTGCTAAAAAACCCTTTTTCCTCCCAAAAAAAAAAAATTTTATAGTGAGATGTGCTTGGTGTGGGCAAAATCTCCCTTTGCTGCATGTTTCCCCCTGCAGCTTGTGCGGAAAAAAACAGGCTCCCTATATTGCCCTCAAAAAAATGTTTTTTAAACCCAGTTCCTTTCTGTGTAGGGGAGGACTGTTTGTATGCATCTTTAGATTTGGCCCTTAAATGAAAAATCCCAATTCTAATATGTTTTTGCATTAACCTTGGGAGTTCCACCCCCAAAGAGCGGATGGTGGGAAAAAAAAGGAAAGAAAAACCCAAAAAGGCACAGGCTGTGTGTTGATGAATAAGGGCCACCCCAGATGAATGTGTTTCTAATATTTTTGCACTTAATGTTAGTTTTCCTTTTAAAGGGGAAAGGGTTTCCTTACAGTCTGAGGTTTAAAACCTTCCTCTCCTGGTTTAAGGAAACAGTTCTCCCAACTTTTCAAGAGTTTTAGAGCCATAAGAATATAACACAAAAAAAGTGGCAGCTAAGCCTCAAACCCTCACCATTACCTCCTCCCCAAATTTTTGGGTTTGAAAAAAAAGGATTTTTTATTTTATTAATTGAAAGGGAATTTTTGTTCCTGAAGGGGAAATTTTATGTTTTGGGATTAAACATGATTTTGGGGGGAAATTCGGGGGGGAAAGGAAAAAGGGGAAACCTTTTGGTTTGGCTTTGGTTTTTTCTCCAAAAGAGAGACAAATTTTAAGGGTGTTAGTAAAATGGGTTTTAAAAAAAACCCAGGGGAATCTGGTAAAGTTTCCGTAGATAAAGCAAAGAAAAAAGAGGTCTTTTATTTTTCCTATTTTTTTAAAGAAAAAGGGTTTTCCAAGTCCCCCTATTTAATGGGGGACGGCTTAAAAACATGAGTGGTTCTAAACAAGTTAAACAGTGGACCCAGGAGCTGATTAGGGGGCACTTACAATGTGGACCCCCGGGTATACTGCTGAAGGGGGAAAATTTATTTCCTAATGTGGATTTAGCAGTAGCAAAGCTCCCCAAAAATTCAGTATTTCCTTCTGAGGTTTTCCTTAGGGTTGTTGGGACCCCATGGACGGAAAAAGCAGAGGCTTTATTAAAGGTTTATGTTTCCTCTGAAGCAGCATGAAAAATACCCTTTGGCCCATACCTGTGCCGGGGTTCCCTTACGTTTTTGGGCCCCTCAGCCATTTAAAACCCAAGATCTGCAAGAGGGGGGTCTCAAGGGGAAGAGACCCTGGGAGAACATCCCTCTAAAAAAGGTTGCAGCAGAATTTTTTGTGCGTTTCCCTCCCTTAAAGTTGTCATAAAATTTTTTCTGGGGGTTTTCCTCTTCCCAACCCCCAATAAACTGCGGAAAGGGAAAAGCCTTATGGTTTAAATAAGGGCTGGGGGGCCCTTTTCCTTTCCAAAAAAACCATTTCTGCAACCCAACCTTTTTCCAAACCAAAAACCAGTTTTTTTTTTGGGTCTAAAACTTGCTAAAATTTCTGGAACCCCCAAAGTAAAGGAAAAGGGGCCATGTCTTTCCACAGAAAAAGAGGAAACCAAACCCTTTAGATCCTTTGGGTTTTCTACCCAAGGAGGCCCACCAAGGTTTAAAAAAGAATACCAGGCTTCAGAAAGACAAAAAAGGTTTTAAACCCCCGGAAGGGTGCTGCCTTGTACAGGAAGAAAAGCTGGGTAAAAAGGAAATAAAAGGGACCTTTGACCCCCAGAACACAAGGACCTCGGGTTTTAAGAGGGGGCCGGGAGTCTTTTCTTTTCCCACTTTGTCTCAGATTTCCCTCAGACATCTGGGTACCCCCAAACAATTCTAAAGGGGGCTACTCTATGGGAATTTCCGGGGGTTTCCCTTTCCAGCCCGGGTTTTCAGGGAAAAAACCATTCAATCCCATACCCCTTTTCACCTCGCCCCAAAAGAATTCTTTGAAAAAAGGGTGCATAGAGAAATTTCCCTTTCCCTCATCAGCAATTCCGGGGAATTTTTTTTTGGATTTTTCATGTCCCAAAATCAGGGAAACAAATTTCTTTCTTGTAAAAGATCTAACTTTTTCTAAACAAATTTCTCAGAAAAAAAGATTCAGATGGAAAAAAATTCAATCGGCCCTATCTATTCTGAAAGACGGCATTTTTTAGGGCATCAGAAAGATCTCCCCGGGATTTTCCCCAAATATTCCCCTCCGGGGAAAAGTCACAAAAAAATATTTAAGAGAAACCCATACAGACCAAGTAGGGCCCCTTCTTTTCCCAAATTCAAATGTCTCCCTTTCGGATCTCCCCCCCCAGGCTTTCACAAAAATAATCATTTTTTTCCCTCTCAGCAGCTCCCCGTCTTCAGGGGGTTCAGAAACCCCCCATATCTTGCAAATTGGTGGTGCTAGCTCCATCTAGGGAAGATCTCCTTCTCCACCTACAGGGTTTTTACAGACTTAAAAAAATCATGGTTTTCTGATAACAGAAAAAATTTAAAAACCCTTTCTCCAGTAAAAGAAATAAAATTTTTAGGATTCATAATAAATTTCCCCGTCAAATGACTCTAAAAACTGTCACCAGAGGGGGGGAGGGGAAAAGGGTTTCCATCTCAGGGGGTCAATCATCTGTTTTTTTAAGCCCCCCAAATTTCACTGTTGCCCCGGGCGTTTGAAATGTTGGGTCAGCTGAAAAACCCCCAAATCGATGAGAAAACCTGGGCCAAACCCCTCATATTCGCCCCTTCGGGGCCCCGTCTTGTCCTCCTGGAACAAAAAACAGGAAATTCCCTTGTCCCCGCATGTTTTTGGAGTTTTTTAACCCCAGAAGAGACCTGGGGTGGTGGTTAGACCCAAAACAAAATGGGGAAGGGAAAAACCTTAAACTCTTCACCTGCAGGTAGCCCTTCACCACGGTGCATCCTTTTTTTGGGCTGGGGGTGCCCATGTAAAAGGCCGGGGTTCAGAAAATTTGGGTCTCCTCGGGAAAACAGAGGCTATCTTAAAAACCTAAGGGGAACTGAGAGCCTTTTCAAGTTAGTTTGGACAATTTCAGCACCACCCTATTAAACCCAGAATGTCCTGTAAAAAACCGCCCAAATTTTTGGTTTATCGGTTTTCCCCCTAAAAAAAAACAAGGGGGCCCCAAAAAACCCCCCTCCTTTTTCCCAAGGAATGAGGAGTTTTGATGATAGGGGGTGGAATAAAATCTTACAAATCGCACCCCGTAAAATTCGAGGCTCTTCAATGTGACAGGGTTTGGCCCTCACCCGAAAAACTTCCTGCCCCCCGGAAAATTTGGGGGGTCAAAAACCCAAAAATTTTTAGAAAAAAAATTTACTTGCAAGATGGGATCCCCCAAACTGATCCCATGGAAAATTAAGACAACGCAAAAACAAAACACTTTTGCTCCCTCCCCACTCCGGGGGTTTCCCCGGGAGCAATAGATGGGGGGTCAATCATTTGGGAAAGAAAACAAATTAATTTATGTTTTTTCCTCTTTTTCCTCGACCAAGATTTCCCTCCGGAAAAATTCTGGATGAGAAAGCAGAGGTCATAGGGATTTTTTTCCCTTTGGCCCCCCCCGGGCCTGGTTTCTACCGATTGTCACTTTTCCGGTGAGGCAGTTTTGGGAAAAATTTACCAGTTTAAAGCAGGAACTCCATCCCCAGAACGGAAATGTTTTTCCTAAAATTTGCACAAACTCCATCGGAGGGCCGGGGGTGAGGGGAAAAAAATTACAACAGTCTGGCTTCCTCAGCGAGGTAGTTTAAAACCCTTTTGGCGCTAAAAGACAAAAAATATACCCCATTTTTAACAGGTTTTGGGGAAAATTTCTAAAAAGGCTGGTGCTTTCTAAAGAAGTCTCTGCTAAATCGCTTTTCTTATAAAGTTTCTTCGGGAAAGGTTTTTAATAAAGGCCTAAATTTACAATACATTAAAGGGCCCACTTCACGGGAAATTTAATCCCTCAGCTGAAATAAAAAGTTTTAAACCCATCACGGGTCAAAAGATTCTTCAAAGCAGTCAAAAAATTTAAACCGATGGTTGATTTTCCCCATACCATCAGGACTTATCACTTGTTCTAAAAGGCCTTTTAACCGTTCCCCCCTTTGAGCCCATGCTACGTCTAGTCTCAAATATATACCCACTTAAAACACTTTTCTTAGTGGCAATTTTCCTCCGCAAAAAGGTTAGGGGAACTTAAGCTCTTCCCGTAGAGAACCATATCCCGGGGGAGACCAACAGAATTTTTTATTGCCCACTATGCCAAGGGGTTTTTTTCAAAAGGACTTCAAAATCAACATTAACCAAGAGTTGTTTTTCCCCGGGGTTTTTTCCACCCCTCCCGTGGAGAAAAAAAAAACAGATGTTGCACACACGGATGGAGAAGAGGGAGTGCTCAAATTTTTACAAGGGTACCCCATTTATTCGGTTTTTATGAAACATTGTTTCTACAATTTTGTGGCAATAGGAAAGTCACAAAGCCGCAAGGTTTTTGGCCCCCGGGGGGATTTAAGAGGTCTTTAAAAAAATGTTTTCAGTATTCTAGGTCAAAATTCACCCTTCATCTCAGGTCAAATTTCCCCAAAAACTCCCCTGGGGGACATCCCGGGCGGGGAATTTTGGGGAAAATGCCCTTTTGATCAAATTTGTAAAGGGCCCCAACATGGTCTACACAAACAACCCTTTGTAAAACATTAAAGGTTGGGGGGCGTCCCCTTTTTGCAGAATGTTCAACTTTTGGTGGGAAACCAAAAATCAGGGAAAACTTCGGAGGTCCCACCCTCTTAAGATTGCTTTTTAAATCCCAAAGGTTGTGCTGCCGTTTTTGGGCGATCGGGGAAAATGGGGAAAATTTTCTTACCGAAAATTTTTTTTTCCTGGAGTCCGTGGGAAACAAGCTTTCCTACCAGATTAATTTCCTTCATTTCTACTTACAATACTGGGGGTGCGGTTTCTTCCAGCCGGGGGTTTTTTAGGGGAAACACCTAAGTGATTTTTTGTTTTAATTACTGCTTGTTTAAACCCGTCTTTTCTAAATTGTACCTAGGGGGGAAGGGAATCCCAAAAAGGTGTTTCTTTCCTACGGGCTCCAGGAAAAAAAAATTTCGGTAAGCAAATTTCCACTATATTATATATATTATATATTATATATATATATATATATATATATAATATATATATGTAATATACATATATATGTATATATGATATACATATATATGTATAATTATTATATACATATATATGTATAATATATGTATATACATAATATATGTATATACATATATATGTATATACATATTACTATATATATGTATATACATATATATGTATATGTATATACATATATATGTATATGTATATATGTATATGTATATACATATATATGTATATGTATATACATATATGTATATATATGTGTGTATATATATATATATATCTTGCTCAAAAAAATAAAGGGAACACAAACACTACAATGTAACTCCATGTCACTCACACTACTGTCTAACCAACCTGTCCAGTTATGAATCAAGACTGATTGTGAATCAATTTCTCCTGCTGTTGTGCAAATGGGACAGACAACAGGTAGAAATGACAGGCAATTAGCAAGACAACCCCTATAAAGGAGTGGTTCAACGGGTGGTGACCACAGACCATTTCTCTGTTTTAATCCTTTTTGGCTGTAGTTTTGGTCACTTTTGCATTTTGTCATTGCTCTCACCCCTAGAGGTAGCATGAGGCAGTGTCTACAACCCACAGAAGTTGCTCAGGTAGTGTAGCTCATCCAGGATGGCACATCAATGCGAGCTGTGGTTAGCTATGTCTGTCAGCACAGTGTCCGGAGCATGGAGCAGATACCGGAGACAGGCCAGTACACCAGGATACATGGAGGGGACCATAAGAGGGCAACAACCCAGCAGCAGGACCGCTATCTCCTCATTTGTGTAGGGAAGAACAGGAGGAGCAGTGCCAGAGCCCTGCAAAATGACCTCCAGCAAGTAATCTCCATGTGTCTGCTCAGACTGTCAGAAACAGACTCCATGAGGGTGGAATGAGGGTCCAATGTCCATGCTTACAGCCCAACACTGTGCAGGGCGATTGGCATTTGCCAGATAACACCAAACTTGGCAGATTTGACATTAGCGCTCTTTGCTCTTCATGGATGAGAGCAGGTTCACACTGAGCATGTGACAGACGTGACTGGAGATGCCTTGGAGAACGTCCTGCTGCCTGCAACATCCTCCAGCATGACTGGTTCGGCAGCGGGTCAGTAATTGTGTGGGGAGACATTTCTTTGGAGGGCCACACAGTCCTCCATGTGCTGCCAGAGGTGTCATGACTGCCATGACTTGTAACACTAATGAGTCACATGACACTGTGGAGGTAAAATGGCAAATTGAGCACAATTTGTCCATTTTCACTTAGAGGTGTACTCACTTTTTCTGTCAGCGATTTAGCCATTGATGGCTGTGTGTTGAGGTATTTTGAGGGCACACCACATTTACATTGTTATACAAGCTGTACACTGACTGCTTTACATTGTATCAAAGTGTCATATCTTCAGTATTGTCCCAGGAAAAGATAGAAAACAATATTTACAAAAATGTGAGGGGTGTATGCACTTTCGTAACATACTGTATATAGATAGATAGATAAAAAAAAATAAGGAAAATGGCAGCACATCCAAAGATAAATATAAAGATGGGTGCATTCCTGAGCCGAAACGGCGTATTTGAACATGTAATAAAGCACTGTTCTTTTTTTCACCATTTTGAGTGCAGCGGGCTTTCCATATATATATATATATAAATAGATATGGAGAACAAAAGAAAAAGAGAGGGTGCGCACAATAGTGTAGTAGTTCGTGTTAAAATATTTAAAGAAAAAGATAAAGGTTCGCTCACCTTTTGAGGTTTCGCTCTTATTTTAGAGGCACAACACTCATAAGCGATTGCGGGGCTATTTAGATCCCGTAGCCCTTAATACGGCAGCCGCGGGTCCCTGGTACTCCAATCGGGGATCCGATGGTGGGTAAACGGCAATGCAGGAAAAAAAGAAAAAGATGGACCCGGCGCACGTGGAGAGAATAATAAAGCCCGAGCTAAAGGCTTTTTTTTAAATTTGTCACTTTATTTTTAAAAATGTAAAGGAATTACCCTCACAAGATTAAAAACTTGACATAATAAAACTTAATGAACTTTACGCGTTTTGCACGTGAACCCGTGCTTCCTCAGAAGTATATATTACATAGCATTACAGCGCGCTTTATATAATGAATGGAGGTAAAAACGAATCGACCAATGAAATCTTCAGAATCGAGAACGAATATGATATGAAGGAGCCACTCCTTTTCCCCATGTATTTTCCCATAGAGAATAGGCAGCTTTTTCATTGGCTCCTTCATATTTACCGCTCCTTAAAAACACCTATCAGATTCGTTCTCGATTCTGAAGATTTCATTGGTCGATTCGTTTTTACCTCCATTAATTTGGACCAATCAACATTCAATACCCATATTTTAAAAAAAGAGAAAGCTCTTTTGGCGCTCTATGCCCTAATAAATGGCGCCCCTTTATTTTGAAAGTATCGAGCCTCCCTATTGGTCCATCCATATTACCCGCCAGACTTTCTATTGGCCAGTACACTCCACTCTATTCTAACACACTTTCTTCGGGATTTATCTACACCCCGAAAGTTTTATATGTAACAAATCCATGATTTATCTACATCATGGACTTGTATACTATAGGATACAGCTCTTTTTCACATATTTAACAAAAGTCTTCACGTAATCTTCACACTTTATCTCAAATTTCTTTCACAACGTTTTCAGCGCTACTTGCGATCTTCCCGGACTTCTGATTGACAGCTCATCCTCCAATCTTCTTTGATCCTCCTCGACTCATCACTGATCACTCAGTTACATCACGTCACTTGATTGACATGTATCAAGTCCACCGATCTTCTTTGACTCATCACCGATCACTCAGTCTATTCCGTCACTTGATTGACATGTAACAAGTCCAATGAATAGTTTGTATCTCTGTTATATAAAGCGCGCTGTAATGCTATGTAATATATACTTCTGAGGAAGCACGGGTTCACGTGCAAAACGCGTAAAGTTCATTAAGTTTTATTATGTCAAGTTTTTAATCTTGTGAGGGTAATTCCTTTACATTTTTAAAAATAAAGTGACAAATTTTAAAAAAAGCCTTTAGCTCGGGCTTTATTATTCTCTCCACGTGTGCCGGGTCCATCTTTTTCTTTTTTTTCCTGGATAGATATGATAAAAAATTTAGATAGATAATGTGGAAAATGGGTGGTGAGTGTAAAGGGGGGGGGCATGCTGTGACCAAGGACCGATGATCAACCTGAAACATGTAGGCGTGTGATCCTGCGCTTTATATCATTTTAAACTTTACAATAAAGCTACTTGCAATTTTATGGAAGAAGTGCCGATGTGAAATGTATCTTTATGGATGTTTTCCCTGGCTGATGAGTTTCCAGCTGAGTCAGAGCACTCTTCAAGACGTGACACAGAGGATTCTCTAAACATTTGGGAGTGGTGAGCACCACGGTCTGCTTGTAGACCTGTTTGTTTTATACATACATATTTGTTAGACGAAAGGTGATAGTCCAACCATGTTTAGAAAATATGGGGTAGTTTACATAAAATGTGGATGAACCTGCCACCGTACAGTGCATCTATATATAGATAAGTGTCTGTGAGTGCCCAAGTGTAGGAAGTGTCTGAAATGTTATGCATGTGACAGAAAGTGCAGGATCTTGGTAGGCCTGCCCAAGAAGATTTATTCTCTGGGCGCGCTTCAAACTATGATTCTTATGAGTTTGCCTGATTGTATGGGGTAACATGTTCTAGAGAACTTGTGCAGCACATGCAAAGTCTTGGAGGTGAGCATGGGAGGTTCGGATGACTGAGACATTTTATCTAAGATCTTCAGCCAATTGCAGAGACTGGATAGGGTGGTAGACTGATATAAATGAGGATATGTAGAGGGGTGCAGCGCTGTGGAGAGCTTTATGGTTGAGAGTGATTAGTTAATGATGTATTCTGCATTAAGTGGGCAACCAGAGCAGTGACTGACAAATGGTAGATGCATCAGTATTGCAGCTGGAAAGAAAGATGAGCCTGGCTGCTAAATACAGGACATATTGGAGAGAGGAGAGTTTACAGAGAGGGAGACCAATAAGTAAGGAGTTACAGTAGTCAAGATGAGAAAGTATATGAGTGACAGTAAGATGGATTTTACCCATCATGAGATGTTTCTTGTGTTGCACCTTGGTAATGAGACATCTTTTTATAGACCGTCAGTTGTACCAGCTGATATTATTTTCGCTAAGTAACAGGATTGCGTTCTAATTACTGATAGATTTCCGCTGGTTCCATGACTTCCGCTGGCTTTTTGCACCTTTCATTCTTCATGTGTTGAATACTTTTTCCCTGTGTCATTTCTCATTATTGCACATAATTTATGGACATCTGTGGTTTGAATTCTTTGCCTTTGTGGATTAGATGTGTGGTCACTGACATCTGGTGAGAATTTCATGTGAATAGCACCTTTAGAAATATATTTACTAAGAAAATTGGTGACGTGTTCAATATTTATTTCACCCTCTGTATACATGCAAAGAATTCATGCCAAATTATAAGATCTCATCACAAATGTCTTATTACCAAGCTAAACAAGAGTCCTTCTGTACAAGTAAATTTTCTGCCCTTTATGGGCATCAATCAACAATCTAAAAAGTTGATTGGCCCTTATTAAATTAAATTTTCTGCTGGGAATTATTGGGATGTTGTTTAAATTAATTAATTCAATTGAGTGTTCATAACTGCAGCACACATGTGAGAACAAAGAAACCAAGAGAGACATGTATGAAAACTGTCTAGGGCTAAGACTTTCTTTGTTGTCCATAGCAACCAATTAGAGCTCAGCTTTTATTTTTTCAGCGCACTATATGAAATGCAAGGGAAGCGCTGAATGGTTGCTGTGGGCAACAAAGAAAGTCTTAGACATAGACAGTTTTCATACATATGGCCCAAAGTGCCCAGCAGCTCAGGAATGTGCATGCTCCCACTGAAACATAGGAGACCTACACTACCTGACCTCTACTCCCACATGTATCAGTTTCCTATGATACAGAGTAAACAGGGAAAATTGTACATGCGCCCTGTACCCCTAGAACTTGTGCATTGGTGTGAAGCCAACACAGAAAATCTCTATATAACCATTACAAGTCAAAGGCTAAAAAGTACAGACCAGGGATGAAAATAAAACTGCTCAAATAACAATAATCAAATAATTATAGTAATTATCAGTAAAGATCCACATGTACACTGTGCTTACCAAGATTGGCTTATATTACATTCATACCTAGTCTGCAATAGGATGACTTGAGACCTGGAAGAACCCCATGGGCATTTCCCTCCTTCAAGAATTTAAAACAATCATCATAAAATATCATGAGCTGTCATAAAAATACTCTAAAAACAGAGGGTAAATATACCCACCCAAAAGGAGAAAAAACTGTCAGAAAAAAATCAAGTACTTTACTGGACAAGACTATAAAACATAACTTTTACTAGAAATATTAAAAAGGAGAAATATCAGCTCCTGACATACGATTATAAACAAGTGAAGACTATCCCTATGTTACTCTACAGCACTGTAGAAAAACAGGAACAAAAAGCGCACTCCTGTGTAGCAGAGCAATAAAAGATTATACCAAATGGGAGTTAATAAAACTGCTCACCTGGAAGGGTTGTACATGCAGCGGTACAACACACACTGAAAGTTTGAGTCGAAATAGGTTCCAAAGTAATTCCACAGTAGTAGCAGCCGATCCACTTGTTGACACGAGGAAATTCAAGAGCTCAAGAACTCCACGGAATACGTATACAGCAGCCAGAAAAATAGGATTAGCGCTCGTGGAAATAAAATAGATAAAGCTGAAAGACACTAGGTAACATTACCAGTGAATTAGTGTCATTTATTTAACAATAAAAACAAACAGACAACTCGTTTCGCAAACGGCGGGTTAGCTTCATCATAGATGACCTGATGAAGCAAACCCAGCGTTTGCGAAACGCGTTGTCTATTTGTTTTTATTGTTAAATAAATGACACTAATTCACTGGTAATGTTACCTAGCGTCTTCAGCTTTATCTATTTTATTTCCACGAGCGCTAATCCTATTTTTCTGGTTGCTGTATATGTCACCCTAAATGGGACGCTACCTAGCCACAATTATGGGATATTCGTCCTGATAAGGACGGACCCACCAGGAACCTATAAAAATGCTCTAAAAGGACAGTTCATTGTCAATCACTTAGGGTGAACTTCTCCCTGATATTTCCCTGTTTCAAAGGAAGGATGTAACCAACCACAGCAAATTTTAAATCAGGGACACTATGACCAGTTTGCAAGAAATGTCTAGTAACTGGTAATTCCACTTACGAAGTACGGATTGTGTATTTATAGCTATTTAACCATAATCCACATAGAGCACATAAATCACATATTCGGTCCTACACGTTAAAAATATTCGATTTTACATTAGTGCTGGCTAATGGTATGTACAACATGTTTTTGTTTTGAACAAGTGATAAGTAATATAGCACAAACGGCAACTTACATTAGAAGTTGGTTTAAAATATCTAGAATCTGCATTATTCTCTATTAACCTGTCTCTGAGAATCTGTGATCTCTATAGGATTGTTGAGGAGGACGATTAAACGCCAAAATATCCCTAAAACAGCTGTTTAAGATCGAACCTGTCTACGTATTACATATATATATATATATATATATATATATACATACATATATATATATATATATATATCCATTAAATGGGGAAATAAAAGGGAGTCTTAATCTGTTTATAACTAGACATTTTTTTCCTTAGGTTTCCATATCTACATGACTTCTCCTCTGGGAGCTCTAAAAGTACAGAAGTGAGGATTTCTTGACAGTTCTCTTACAGGGCCACTAAGGGCCTGAGACAGGTAAGTGTTATATACAGGACCTAATAGGTGTGGAGAAAAAAAAAACCCTTCCCCAGTGTATTGCTCCTGTCATTGCCTCACGGTCTAGTCTAATCTTTATGTAGGTCTGTTAAAAACAGAAAGATCATTATATCATTACCTACAATTTGTAATGAAACTACGCGCATATAGTCTCTCTATTATCACAACTAGAAAACGGCAAGATTTTTAATGTAATTTTAATTGCATAGGACTGCTGATATAAAAAAATTACTGGCAAAATACTAAAAAAATAAACATTTTTCAAGGAATATTGGTTTAAACCAAGAAAACCCTTTCTGATGGAAGTATCCCTTTAATGCTCTATCAACAAAAATAGCTGGTGGACTCACAATAGAATCCCTCCTAGAGACATTGAGCCTTCTAGGGGGAGCGACCTTAGGCGGTCACATGGTGCTGCAACTAGATGGAGTACAGCAAGATACCTGCTGCAGACGTGCCACCGAAAACCTGTTTTTTTTCTGCGGCAGTAGACATAGGTTACTGACACATGTAGCTAGCATGGCTGCTATGTGAGCAAGTATAGGTTGCCTTTCCTGGAATGGCTTTAGCGTTGGCAGGGTGGCCATTTCCACGTTCCAGGACAGCCTTTTGGGAGGTCCCTGGAGGCCTATAAAAAGCCTGGTACTTCATTTAGAAGTCGCTGAGAACATGCCCCTCCGTGTCTATAAATGTAGAAGATGGAATTCATATTGACCAACCTGTTCCAACCTAGGAATGCTAGACGGATGGCTCTGAGCTATAATTTGTTTGATGACATCAACTTTTCTTGAACTTTCCATGGAGTTTCATCCAGATGAGCACTCTAGTCTGTCTGAGATGTATCAGTAGTCAACAGCCTCCTTTCTGGCTGGACCATGAACTTCATGTCCCTGAGATCTCTCTACCAGTCAAAGGAACAATAGATTTTGAGTGGCAGGGAGTATCTCTTGTTCATCCCTCCTGGGTCTCAATTTCCCTGGCACAGGACATCCCTCTGCAAGAGTCTTATGCACTAGAGAGGCAATGGGACGCCCTCTGCAGCTAATGACATAAGAACTGACACTCTCATAAGCATATTATTGTCTTTCAGTCTGTGGACAGATATTCCACGGCTGCCAAAATCTTTGCTCATCTCTTGTGAATTAAACATAGGGTCATATTTGTGGAGCCTACAATGAACCCCAGGAACCTGACAAAAGCTGCCGGCAAGAGACTTGAATCTGCTTTTCATAACAATCATCTACATATCATAGAGGAAAATCACTATTTCTCAAATCCTCAGAGCTCCAGCCATAGCAAAGACCACCTTTGTGAACAAAAATGAAGCCACGGAGGTCTAAAAGGGAGGGCAGTAAATTTTAGGTGAGACCCCAAACCTCCTTGATGCACAGTGAGTATTAAACATTTTCTTTGCGAAGTGTAAATTGGAATTTAATATG
>JAODAL010017466.1:0-77651 GCA_025379985.1 Phyllomedusa bahiana
GGATGTGGGCCCCAATTGCCGAGTTTGCGTGGAGAAGTGTCCCCCCGGCCAGTTGGGGTGGGATCAGAGCGGGTGTTCAAATGCGGGGGGGGGCCAAACCCTTACCCAAAGGGGAAAACCCCTTTTAAGGGGGGAAAAGTTTGAACGGGCGACCTTTGTCAAGTTTAATTTAGGCGTGGATTTGGCCCGGATTTTTACACCCCCAATGCCTTAGGGGCTTTGGGTTAAATATGCTTTAGCACTAAATTTTATGCGCCCCCCGCCTGATGCCCACATTTTGGGTGTTAGTTTTTTCCAATGTTCCCCTCTTTTCAGGGACTGGTATTTCCCCCACCAAAAACTCTGTAAATTTTGGGCCCCTCTTGTGCTATTTCTGTGTGCGTTGCTGTTGCCGTTTACTTTCCCCCCTGTGTCCCTTGTGCCCTTGCGGGGCCCGGGGACTGTTTTGCACCCCCCGAAAAGTCATTGTGCCCTCTCGGGCTATGTGTTGTCCTTTTCATCACCCTCCAAACTTGTCATTGTGCCCCTGCTGACCTCATGTTTCTGCCCCCGTGACCTCCCCTTTTCAGTCAAATTTTTCCCCTCTGTGGGTAAAACTATTTTGCCCCTGCAGATGTAAATTTTGCCACCCCTCTGACCTCATGTGCTGCTGGGGACTTTCCCGTTGTGCCCCCCAAAACTGTGTTTGTGCCCCTGTTGACCCCATGCTGCTGCCGTGGTGCCCGCCCTGCCCCCCACAAAATGTGGCCCATTGTTTTTGCACCCCAGAATTTGTCATTTGAAATGTTTGCCTAAAAATTTCTGAAAGTGGGTGCGCCCTGCCCCAAAATGTGTCATTGTGCACGTCTGACTTATGCTGCTGTGTTGTCAGCCGGGGCCCTCAAATGTGTCATTGTACCCCCTTTGGCTATCCTTTTTTGCCCGCTCCAAATTTGTCATTGTGCCCCTGCCCGAACCCCAAAGCGCTTTCCCCCGTGCCCCCACCTGTGTCTTTTTTGCCCTCTGCGGCCCGGTATGTTTTCACTTCCCGAATGTATTGTGCCCCGTCCCGCCTTTTGCTGTTTGGGTGCCCGTTCCCCCTCCACACTCTTTACTAATGTTGCCCTGAGCTCTCAGTTTGTTTTTTTTAAAACTTTTGCTGCCATTTACTTTATCAGGAAAGTTTTTCTTGTTTTTTTGGGCAAATTTTGCCCCCTAAGTGCCCCCCGGGGATTTTTTAGTGAAGCGATTCTTAAGAGCGGCGGCAGTTTTTGTGGTGTCATCTAAAAAAAAAAACATTGTATGAAGACCAAACCCAAATCCCTCTGATATTTAAGCAATTTGGGACAACGTTCTACACAAACCCCGCAGGCTCTGGGCAAACTTGGGAAAAAGTGTTTTTTTTTCGGATTCGTGCGAAGTAATTCGGGGCCGAAAAAAGAATTTTGTCGGAAAAAATTTGGCGAAGTGACCACCGAAAATTTTTTAAAATTCGGCCCTTTTCCCAATTTTGGGGGAGGAAAAATATATTAGCAATACCCTTAAAAAAAATCCTTGAGGAAAAAACCCCCGCAGGCGCATATCACTCACAAGGTGTTACTGTTTTGTTTGGGTTAAAAGAAGGGGGCCAAAGGGGGACATTTACATTCTGATATAGACTGTTTAATGTTTATTTTTGTAGTGGTTGTAAGCATAAAAAATAATCTTTTTTATATAGGGGCCCTTTAAAATCTGCAGGGACTTTAAATGTAGAGGGTTTTAATTAAGGGCCAAAAAACAGACAATAACAATGAAAACTACTTACGGGTGAGGGGGCAAAGGTGGAGGGGGGTGTTGCAAGGTTACAAAACTTAAAAGGGTGCCTGGGAAAGACAAAGAGGGAGAAGTGCTAAGTTTACAATGGACCAGCCTTGTTTCTAAATATGGGGTGGGTTACATAAAAATGTGGTGAACCTGCCACCCTGACAGTAGGGCAACCATAATGAAGATATGGTCCTCAGTGATAATGAGTGTGACACCTCTGGTCTAAATAGTTTTGCCTATATATGGAAGGCCACAACTGTATTCAACAGTCTATTTGAGTAGAGCTATAGAACGTTTCAACCATAGTTTTACTTTGGAAACAATCGATTTGTCTGAAATATTCTTTCATCATTTACATATGGATACTTGTAACTCCCTTTCTGAAATTGTTTGGAATGTGGCTTGATTTATCTATTATTATGCTTCTTCCTAATATCTCTTAGGCTAGGTTCACACGGTGTATATGCAGGGCGTTATTACGCCCCGCAATTACGCCATGTGGCCAGGGGCGGGGCGGGAGCTGGGGCGGGTGCGGGGGGCTGGCACCTCGCCGGCCCATAGACTTGCATTACCAGCGGCGCATATACGCCGCTGGTAATTCACATGTCAACTATCTCCCCCCTCGGCGGATTCGCCGAGCAGGCAGAGGAGACGTAATCCATAGTTCTGAATGAGAACTGTGGATTACCGTAATGACTGGGACGTCTTCAGTCCGTAATTTGCGCAGTCCGGCGCGTAATTACGGACTGAAATATGTCCAGTTTTAAGCCGTGTGAACATGGCCTTAGTGCTCCATGACTTTTCAATGCTTTTTCTCATCAATACCATAATACACCTTCAGAGATCATGAGGCATCCATGCCTTGAAAGGTCAGGAATGTTCTGAAGATGATCTAAACAATATTATGCAGGTAGTTTAAGTGTTGCAGCTTTTAAGTGTATAGTTTTATAAAAACTATTATCCTAAATGAATCTCTAAATCCATTGCTTGAAATCTAACCCTACGTTAGACAAGAGTTTTTTGCATTTTCTCTATTGATGTGCTTGCTGGAGAAAGGAAAGACAAGAAAGATATTTACCATGGTACAAATGGTTTTGATGATGCAAAGTTGGGATCATATTCTTGCATTATTCCCAATATTTGATATTGGATACATTGTAGCATTTACTACAAATAACTGAGAAACATTTAGAAGCATTTATGATAGGTTATCTAAAATGTAGACAATTTCCATCAGTTAAAACTGATCACTTTATCAACATTCACATGATTATTGTTATTGATCTGCTCTAGCTGAATCGCTAACTATTATTCTAACACATTTTAACTGCATACACACAATATTAGTAATACATGGAATGACTCAATTCAAGTCGTGCTACAAAAAGTATAGCACTGCAGTCTACTGTAATTCAAGATGCTAAGCAACCACTTGACTCTCTGGATAACCACTACATTTAGCTATGGTACATGTACTAAAGGAGTTTCAGGAATTTCTTTTTACATATTACATACTTTAAACATTATGCAGCTTTAAGATGAAAAGAAGTCAAGAGTAAAAGAACAAAAACATGGAAGACTTGTTTACCATGTAACCACCAAATAAATAGAAAAGGCAGCACTTCAAAGAAAATCAAGGAAGTTGCTGTTGGGTAAATAAACTTCCTTGATTTTCTTTGAAGTGCTGCCTTTTCTATTTTTTTGGTGGTCTTATGTATGACCTTGATCCAGGTCTTTAAGGCGTGCACTCAAATTTACTTATATTTGGTTGCTGCTGAACAAATTCGTCTTTGTTTACCATGTATTCTCAGTGTTCTGAAAGGGAATCTTCTATAACAAAGAGAGCTAGATGTCTCACGCATGCAAACAGTATTTTACATGCCGTTTTCCTCCTGATTTATGACAATGAAGATATTTTCACAGATGTGCTGAGCCAAAATAAAGCAGGCAAGTACTTTTCAGGAGTAAATAGATTTACAAGTCTGGAGGACAATAATACACAGCAATAACTCAAACATATACCATTTTAATGAAACAGAAGCCAAAACATTGAACACCAGAGGGATACTTCCATTGGCTATATGTAACACCTGGCCGGCCCCATTGGCTTTTATTGTCAGCGGTGCGTAAGAGCCACTAACAACTGACATGTCAATTCTCCCCCCACGCGTACAATCGTATTGTACGCCTGGAGAGACAACGCATAATCCTCAGCTCTCTATGAGAGCTATGAATAACCATAATTGTGACGCGCCTTTCACCGTGTATAAAGTGCAATACGCGCCGAAATGCGTGCCGAAATATGTGGCAAAATAAGCCATGTGAACATACCCTTCGAGCTTCTTGTCCAGCACTGTTCCATCTGGGAAAAAAATCAAAAGGAAAAACAAACAGAAAGTCCTTTCATATGAGATATGTTTCATCAGAACTCACAGGTTGATAAAATGATGCTAGCCATGGTCACTTAACAGTCCATACAACAAGAAGAAGACAAAGCATTTAGTATCTTTGCATGAGTCAAAACACCATAACTCATAAGCAGTTGAAAGATAACACGGCAGTTTAATACAGTATGACAAAAAAGCAAGTCTCTAAGCTGAAAGAAGACATTCGGTGATTAATGGTGTACTACAGTGGTTTGATTACTATTTGATATCAAGTAAGCTCTTGAGTAAGATGGATTTTAGCAATAAGTCTAGCAAGAATTAAATACACATAAAGACACTTGAGTGAAAGATTATAATTAGCTGAGTGTATTGTCTTGATTGCAACTGGAATGTATATTTCTGAATACCAATTTAATAGTATCATATTGTAGCATGAAGATTACTTATTCATTATTCTTGTTGCTATGAAACTTTGACATCTTTGTAACAAAAAAAGAATATTATTGTAATGTTAACAATAGACAATAGAAACTAGGATGCTCACTTATGCTCATTTAGCCAAAAAATACTTTATTTCTATTAGTTGGTTAGAGGATGTTCGTAGGGTTAGTGGGAAACAGGTGTTGCCTTTTCTGTAATTGCATCCACAATGTTGTACTTTTTAAAATGACTCCAAGAAAGTAAAATAATTTTAAGGAATCTAAGGTGAGTACTTCATCTTTTCTCTGTTAGACTGTGGTGAAAGAAACTGTCCTTGTTTGTTTCTGAGCCTTCTAAAATGGTTAGATTGCTTCTATAGCGTGCTGTTTTATTTTTGCATTGCTATCAGTGTGGGTGGTTGTGCTTATTTAGTTTTGTCTTTCAAATATCATAACTAGTCAGAATTATTTTGCCCAACAGGAGAAAGCCAGTAATCTACAAACTACTTTTCTACTGCTTACAAGTGGAAAAACATTTCAAAAGACAAAATAATATGGTTTTCTCAGCACAAAGATTAGCTTTCAAAATGTAGGAAATGGTAAATCAAGACTTTTTCCAAATACATTCCTCTTTTGATTTTTCCCTGGTCAGCAGATAAGAGAGATTGTTTCTGCTCTGAGTGCACACAGGTTTCTCTAGGTTACTTACCTGCTCAAACCTTCTTTCTCTGCTCTTTATCTTATCTAAGAGCAGGGATTGACATCACCAGGATGGATGGCAGCTTGAGAACAGACTGTGTTATCTCTAAAACATAAAGGGTTGCACTGGCTTTCACCCCTTGAGCTCTGTAGCCTTTGGCACTATTTTACATCTCATGCAGTCATGCCACTGCAATAAGAATAACTGGGAATACAGAGCTAATGTGCTAATCACTGATATAGAACCACCAACAGCCTAACCAGGAAGTGTGAGCTTGATGCTGCCTGTGGCTCCGTGAAACAGCATGGTGAGAACCATTATTAGGAGTATTCCTTGTTCTGAAGAACCTGTTCAGTCTTGCATTACAAAACACAGCCCATTGATTTGAATGAACATTGTGTAGGGCCTAATTCCACCTGTGGTGGTGCTGTGGGGAGATTGTACACCTTACTGCAAGATTTTTTCACAAATTATACTTTATTGCTGGGGGTCCTACTAGAGGGACATCTGCAATTATTTTATTGTTAAAGGACCTTTATAATATATAGGGATTGTCCAATGTCAACAACCAACTTTAAATCTTTTACATCAGTATATATGCTTCTCAGTGCTAATGTTTAAATATTTTTGTATAATTTTTTTTTATATAAGAGTAAAGCTGTGAACTTAATTACACCATGTCACCTCCCGGAAAAGACATGTTAATTTGTGTTTTTTTTTTTTATAAACAATTAAGATGTATTTGTTCTTCTTTCACCTTTTATTATATTTTGTATGTAAAGCAAGAGCCAGCACAGCAAAGATCTTGCTGAGACCTGTGGTTCTCCAAGCCGGATTTCTATTTTCCGAGGGCTTAGTTCTTGACATATTTACGGACGTATTTTCGTCCGTAAATTCAACATCAACTCAGCCTAAAATAAGGAACAATTAGCTTAGAATGGCTACCAATGGTTAATCCGGACGTATTTACGAACTTATATACATTGTTAAATACGTCTGTGTTCGTTATTTTAGGCTGAGTTGATGATGTATTTACGGACGTAAATACGTCCGTAAATACGCCAAGAAATAAGCCCTGGGAACATAGAAATCCGGCTTGGAGAACCACAGGTCCCAGCAAGACCTGTGCTGTGCTGGCTCTTGCTGTACATACAAAATAGAATAAAAGATGAAAGAAGAACAAATACATCTTAATTTAAAAAAAAACACACAAATTAACATCTGTACAACATCAGCATTGGCTTCTTAATGTAAAATTAGTTTATTCTCTCACTTTTTCTCTCACTTATTCTCTCACTTTTTTAAACACCTTTTATAGCTGATATTTCTTTCTTTTCAGATTTTAGATATATTTGCTTTCATTTTAAAGGATCAACTTTTTCTATACAATGAAAAAGATTTTATACAACTTTATTCATTCATTCATTTGAAAGACAACTCTTTTTGCTATTCACTAACATGCTTAATGATTTTTCCCTGATTTCCAGCCTGTCTAGAACCTTAATCCATGTTAGGCGTATTCCTTCTGCGCCTAAATTCCGCACTGCGCCTCACACACTGGCGAGGCGCAGGGAACTTTACACCGCATGTATGAGCGCACTTCAGGCATTGACATAAATGAGCTTACACTAAAAATAACGTGAAAACGGGTGCTCCGACGCGCCGGTCTTCATACGTGTTGCCCTATGTTTGTTGCAGCCTCAGCCAAGGTTCTATACGATGCTGTGTTTCCAGTAACTCTTCTGTCTTCTGATTCGGTACTGCGTGATCTCCTGGTTTGACCTCGGCACGCCTATCATTGCTATTTGTTTTCTGTTGTGTCTGTGCCTTTTTGTCATCTGTCTGTTTGCTCTCTGTTTGACCAGGGTCTGGTCAGGATAAGGTCACCCTTTTTGAGGAAGTTGCTTTACTTAAGCAGGATAAGCCATGGAAAGATTAGGGCATCCATGACAGATATGTGATCTTACTTACCTTTTCTATAGGTTTGAAATATCATAAGATAATTGGTGCAGATTTTGCAGTACTTGGATCTATTATACTCTATCATTATTTTACTTATTTTTATTATTACTTCTTTTAAAGTGTCATTAATTCCATGGTACTGTACGGTACATCAGACAAGAATGAAAATAATAATCATCACTAAATAAACAACAAATTGGCACAGAATCAGACAGAACCCTGCTGAAGGTTAAAAAAAATCATGATAAAGCTATAGCCAGATTAAAAATCTTAGGCTATGTCTCCACAGCAAAGTTAAAATACCGTGGGAAATCCGATGATATTTTAACTTCACCGCTGTTTTTTGTGTGGTTTTAGCACAATAAATATGCAGTTGGATTTCGGATTCCCGGCGATCCAGTACATGGGCTGTGTATGAGAAAGGAATTCCAACGGGGACCGGCTGAAATGCACGGGGCTTCGTTGAAACCTATGAGTGTGGGACTCGCCGGATTTTTATGAAGTTACACAGCACGGGGTTACAGTAGATTTTCAAAAGATTCAAAAATATGTCCGTAAAAACCCGACGAAATCCCAGTTTTTGTGGACATACCCTTTATTCAATTTTAGTTCCTTTCTGGAGAGAAGAATGGGATCCTTTCCCAAACAGGGCACCCACATCCACTTTTTGGAAAGGGGTGTAGTACACCCTTTCTCTACGGTTCTAGAGCTCTGTGTGGAAGAAAAACTTTTTGCTAGCAGTTGTGAAGTAGTCAGTAGTAGGGCAGACAGGGCAGGTTGTGTACAGTGCAGCAGACTTTGTTGAGCAGGGAATGTGGCTGCCAGTGTTTGGGGAAGAAGAGTGTTACTCAACATCGGGACCACATGGGACTAAAAAACAGCACTATACTGCTACTGAATACAAGCCAGTATATCAATATTACTACCGTACAGTGACCATATAGTGGTCTACACAAGTGCTTTTCAGACCATATTACAGTACAGGTAAATCCAATGACTCACAGGTGATGCACTCTTTGATTAAGTTGTTCTATTTCCTTATATTTTCGTCCAGAACACCAAAAATAATTTTTTTCAGCTACAACTTAACTTGCAGAGTTTGCCTCCATCTTTGACCCCACCCTACCTATTCCCCACCCTTTAAATAGCTTTCTTTCCTGCTGTTTTCCCCAATCCTGCCCAAATGCGTCATGTTGCCTTCATAATTAGTTTTCCCCCCAAAATGGCCTATCGTCCCCAAAATAGCAATTTGACTCCTTTCAATAAAGGTGTCCTTGTGTCCAGAGTAGTAGTGCTCCTTTTGTATTAATGATTATGTCCTAATACAGTAAGAGTGCTCCATAGTGCCTTCCTCACAATAATCATGCCCCTTTAATACCTCTTACGCAGTAGAAGAGCATATTAAGGACCTCATGTATTAATACTGTCTAGATCAAATTAAGACTCTCTTTGTTGCCCATAGAAACCAACGAATTTCCCCTTTTGTTTCTGTAGTGTCTGAAAAAAAAAAAAGGGGGCCGTTTGGTTGCTATGAGCACAAAAAAAATTTAGACCCAAAAAGTTTTTTACATTCCCCCCTTTGTGTCCTCCTTCAAAATTTAATTTGGGGGCTCCTTTTTTAAACCAGGAGATCACGAAAGTACAAAATTAAAGAAGACGGGGGGGGTTAAACCAGAAACAGAACCCAAAATTCAAAGCCCCAAAAGGGAAATCCCACATTTTAAAAAATACCCCCTGCATTTTAAAAGGTCCCTATAAGAAATTTAGTGTCCCTTTTAAGTGCCCACTCAAATTGATAGTTCCTCTTTAGTGCCCCCACATATTAAAAGTGCTCCCACTGTTTCCACACAGTAATACAATTCCCTTAGTATTCCTCACAGCAATAGGGTCCATTACTATCCACACACAGTAATAGTGTCCATACACAGATGAATTGCCCCCATGCTGCATCACATAGATAATGTGGCTCTTAGTGCCCTACACAAGTAATTCCCCTTATTGGACCCACGCTAGAGAGGGGGAAATTTCTCAAAATTTTGGTTTCGGTCACTTCGCCAAAATTTTCCAAAAAATTCTTTTCGTTCCGAATTACTTCGGAAAAAATGGGGTTTTAAAAAACGGGTTTTATTTCAGGCTGCACAGAGCCTGCAGGGTGCTTTTAGAACGTTGTGACATGTTTTAAAAAATCCCAGGGGGGCCGGGTTTTGGTCTTAATAAAATTGTTTGTGTTTTAGTATGACACGCGGGAGGGGACTCCCGCCGCTCTTAGAATCGCTTCACTAAAAAATTTTCCCTGGGCACTAAAGAGGGCAAAAATTTGCCCAAAAAAAATTAAAAGCGGGATGTAGCCTGTTTAAAATTTTAAGGGCCCAGCGAAGGGGAAAAAAACAAGCTGAGAGCTGGGGGCAACATTAGGGGACGGTGTGGGTTTTGGGTAAAGGCGGAAGCCACAGCTGCATGGGTTTTCGGCAGGGGCACAATGAATTTTTGGGAGGTGGCAAAACACGGGGAAGCCACAGAGTGCCAAAGGGCTGAGAGCGGGGTCAGGGCGGGCGGGCAGTTTGGGGTTTCAGGCGGGGGCAAAATTGACATTCTGGAGGGGGGCCAACAGTATTGGCCCAGAGGGCTCTGTTACGGGTTGTGGAGGTCACAAAAAGGTGGGCCAGCATAAATTCGGGGCAGTGGCACAATGACTTTTCTGGAGGCGGGCCAAAAACAGTATTGGGGCCCACAGAGTGGAAAATTAAACCAGTGGGAGGTCAGCGGCACAGTATGGGTTTTAGGCGTGGCACAATGCTTTTGGAGGGGGCAAAACGTTTTAAAGGCCACAGAGTGGCAAAATTGATACGTGTGGGGTACGACGGGCCCCAGCAGGGAAGTTCGGCAGTGGCCAATGACATTCTGGAGGCGGCAAAACAGTTTTAGGCCACGAGTGGCAATCAAAACATGGGGGAGGTCCGGCCTGGGGGCAGCAGTAGGGAATCGGGGCCAGTGGCACAATGCTTTTCTGGAGGGGGCCCAAACAGTTTTTAGGCCACAAAAATTTTTGCCAATCTCACAGTGTGGATGTCAGGGGCGGGGCTGCTGTATGAGGTCGGCTTTGGGCACAATGACATTCTGGAGGGGGCCAAAAACGTATTGGCCCACGAGTGGCACAATCCCCCGTGGGGAAAGGTCACGCTCAGCGCATGAGATCAGGCAGTGGGCACAATGACTTTTTTGGGGGTGGCAAAACAGGGGGAACCCCAACAGAGCCCCCAAAAATGACTGAGAGCGGGGGTTCACGGGGCAAAGCAGGGAGGTAGGCGTGGAAAAATAAACCAGGGTGGGGGGATATGGCAGCGGGCCCCCAGCAGCAGCATGAGGTCAGCAGGGGCAAAAGGGGGAACACATTGGGGGTGTCCGGGAAATGAAACAGCAGCATGAGGGTTCATGAGTGGCAAAATGACAGAGTTTTGAGGTGGGTGGAAATTTTCCAGTCCCGGGAAAAGTTGGTGGTAGGCAGATGGAAAAAATGTCAGCAAAATGTGTGGAATCAGGGGGGTTTTGGCGGTTTCAGAATAGTGGCTAAAGGCAGGTAGTTTAAAACCCGGGCTGACCCCCTTAAGGCATTTTTTGTGGGGGAATTTCCTGGCCGTTCCACGCCTGATTCTTTCTTGAAAAAGGCCCAGTTTTTCCCAAATTTTCCCCGTGGAAAAGCGGGTTCCCCTTTGGGGGGTAACGATGGCCCCCGCCGCACTGAAAACCCCTCTATGCCACAAAAGGGCCCGGGAGGACAGTTTTCTCCACGAAAACTCGGCAAATTCCCGGCCCACACCCGTTTGGCTGCCCAGTAGTCCAGCGGACCCTTTCTAACTGGGTGGAGAGTGCTGTCCAAGTAGGCCACCCCTGTTGGTTAGGGACTGTTTCAGGTCCTGCTGCTGCTGCTGGCGCCCCTGCCCCCCCACTAGGGGGTTAAAGGGAAAGGCTTTTCAGTGCTCCAAATTTTTGGTTTTATTTATGATGGGCGGGGTACGGTTTCCTTTACCCCCCCCCCTTTTCCCCCTCCCACCCGCGGCAGTAGTAGTATTAGCGCTGAGGAACCCCCCGGTCAGACCTGTCAGGGGGGAGGACGATGCCGCACTGGGCCAGCAGCCAACTGTTTAAAGGGAGGATTTCCTTTTGTATTTGAGTTTGTTTTCCCCTCTCAATGGGCGGGGAAAAAAAAGGCCCCCATTTTGGCCCAAATAGCGGGGCCCAAATAGGGTGGGAGCAAAAGGGTCATCCCTCTGCGGAAATGCGGGACTATTGGTTTGTATTTGCCAGGCAAATAAGCATGCTGGGGGCCCATCGCACAAAGGGGACCCCGGGGGCCCCCTGCCTCCTTTTCCCTATTACTGCCACGGTGTTTGGGGGGTTTCATCTGCCCGTTTTTCCTCATCTCCATCCCCCTAAGCGGGCCCCCTGCCCCTTTCCTCTTTTTCCCCGGGGTTTAAAAAATTTCCACTATTTCCCCCGGGAAAAATGCTTCTGCTCCAATGTCCTCCTCTCCTCCCCCTTTTTCAGTCCCCCCGGATCATGGGGGCCACGAGATGTGGGTCCCCAAACGTCTCCTTTCCCTCCCAAAGACAGTTTTTTCGGCATCTGTTCCGGGACTTGAAGCGGGTGGAATGAGGTTATTTTTCCCCGAAAGCCCCTGGCGCTGAAAAATTTAACGTCCCCTCCTCGAAGGGCCCTCAAAAAAGGCAGGGGTCACGCATGAGCTCCCCACTGGTGCCATCAAAGTTCCCAACGGGGGAGTACTTCTTTGCCTGGATCATCAAAAAATCTTTTAAGGGCCTTTCTCTGTTCATCAGTCGGTTCCAAAATGTGCAGGCGGGAATTTCCCGCGGGTGGAACATCGCAATCAGAGGGGGTTGGGGAGGCCTTTTCTCCCCGCTGAAAAATCGGGAGGGTTTTTCCGGGGCTTTGTACGAAGGGAAAAAGGGGCCTTCCCACAGTTTCCTGGCCATTTTCGAATTTTCGGGAAAGATCGGGGGAAGTCTTCGGGAAAACCCTTTTTCAAAAACCCAAGATTGAACCCCATGCGCCATGCGGGGGCGAAAGGGGCCCAAATTCCATCTCGGTGCGGCCGGGGAAAACCCCCTTGTTCCCCCCATTGCCCGTAAACCGGGTTTCCGTTTTGCGTTGGCGCGGAGAAAACCCACACATCGATTTCTTGCTGCATGACGCGGAGATTTTTCCTCCCCTGTGTGCTTCGTTCGCCGAGGAAAGGGCCAGGTGTGGGGAACTCCCGGGGAAAACCGCTTTTCCCCCTCCATGTGGTATGAGGGGAAGCATTTCTTGTGGGGCGGGAAGTTGGTGGTGGGGGGTGAGGAGGAGGGGGGGGCCCTTGGGCCCGCAGGTGCAGCGGGTTTGACAACAGGAGGAGAAAGCGGCGTCTTTTGTCCAAGTTGTTGGTGTGCCTCGGGGGAAAGAACTTTCCCACCCATTTGGGCCCGGAAAAGGGACTTGTACGGCCCCTTGCCCGTATTTACAGCCCCAGAGCCCCGCCACTGCCGTGCACCTTGGAAAAAAACCGAAAAGCTAAAGGGAAATGACCCACCTTCTTTTCTAAATATTATGAAGTGCGGGTACTCCCTTTTTTGGGGAAAAAGGGAATTAGGTTTGGGAAAAACTCCCCATTTTGGGGTCGGCAAAAGGCCTTAGTTCTCCTAAAAACCAGTGCAGGGGTCCACCATTTGGAAAGGGGGGGGATGCAGTAACCAAAACTTGGACAGGGGCACGGTCGCTGCTGCACCTTTAGGAGGGGTTGGGGGCCCATACTGTTGTCTTTTTTGAAAATTCCCCTCGCTAAACGACTTTTTGGCCCCATGGTGGGGCGGGGCAGGAGCATGGGGGCCCGGGGGGTGATGTAAAAGAAAACACCCTCCCTTCTGCGGGTGGGGGAAAGGCTTGACTGGTGAAAGGCTTCCCGTGCACGGGGCGCTGCGCTGGGGCTGTTGCTGGGGCGGCAGGAGGGACACCACATCTGAGCCCGTTTCTCCCGGCCCAAAAGGGAAAGGGGTGACGCTGAATGTGTTGACGCAGGGCCGGGGGTGCAACGTTAGCCCCCGGGACCACGTTCCCTTTTTCTGCCCACGTTTTCCCTACATATACCCTTATTCGACCCTTCGGTGTCTTAGCAAAGAACTGCCACCCCGGGCCTGTATGGGGAATTTTCCGCCAACGCTCCGCATGATTTGATTTCCCTTCCCGCCGGGGCCCTCGCGGGCCCCCTGTGCTGAAATTTCTTGGCCCTTTGCGAAGGGGCTTTTTTACCCCGGGGGGCCCGATTGGCTGGGGGACCTCACATTTGTGTATCCTGGACTCCACACCAACGACCCACTTGCGGCTGCGGGCTGCCGATGGGCAACCCGACGCCTTTCTTGACGTTGATGAACCCCTTGCCCCCCCGGGGCTCCCAAGTGCGGTCGGCTACAACCCATCATCTATTTGTGTTTCATCGTAATGCTGCCCTCATCCCCCGTCTGGTTTGCCGAGGCTGCCCTCTAACAAATGACCCCCCTGCCCTCTCCACATCAAATACTTTACCGCCTACTGCAAAAAGGGAGGTGATTTTGGGCCCCCATTTTCGCTCCCAAAGTAGTCCCGGGACTGCCCTCCAAAAATTGTTCTTCCTCCCCTATATAGTGGCGCTAGCCCCGACCCCATAGTAGATTTAGCTGAGGGAACCAGGGTGGGACAGAGGCGGGCGAGGGCAGGTGAGGGGGCCGGGTGACCCCCTCCGGGCCCTGCCAACTAAAAATTGGGGGTTTTGTCTTTGGGGTTTCCCCCCTGACTCCCTTTGGGGGGGGGTTTAGATGTCATTGGGAGGAGGGGGGGATTTGTCAAAACCCAAACAAGAAAACCCCTTTGGGTTTGGCTGAACAAAACCCCGGCCCCTAAAATGGGCAGCGGCAGTTGTGGCCTCACGAGTGGGCCCCCGCTCGACGTTCCCCCTTTCTGTGCTGCGACCTGGGCCTGTTTCCCCGGGGAAAGTTTGTGCCCCTGCCACTCGCAGGTGCAGAGGCCCCCACCTTTCTGTTCTGACATACGTTTGTTTAAAATGTACAGGCACTGTTTGGATATATCTGTTATGTAAAAATTAAACCCCGTTTTTGACTTTCCCAAAAAAAACCCCGTAACAAACTTGGGAAAAATTTTGGGGTTTTTAAATTTTGGGTCCAAAAAAGGGCCCCGGAAAAAATTTTCTTGTTTTTGTCATTTAAAAAAATGTGTGTTTTACTAAATGTTTAAAAACACAAAAAAGGCTTAATTAACCTTTTGGACATGAAGTGGCTAAGGAAAAAATTTTTTATTTTGGCGTTTAAAAAGACCCCGGTTTTTTTTTGTCAGCCCCCCAAACCCAAAAAAACGCCCTTTTTTAACCCGGGAAAGTTTAAATTTTCCCCCAAAAAGAATTGAGCCGCACAAAAAAAGTAGCTTTGTAGGTGTTACAAAATTTCGTTGTTTTTTTTACAACCCCACAAAAGAGATACAGTTGTAATTAAACCCTTTCTTTTGAAAATTTGGTACAGGGAAAAAATTTTTATATTTTGGGTTTTAAAAAAACGGGTTTTTTTTTGTCAGCACCCCCAGCAAACAAAAGTTAATTAACCCCCTCGGAGGAAATTTCGCCAAAGAAATGAGCCGCACAAAATAAATAGCCCCTTTGGGAGCGTGGGTTTTTAAATTGTGTGTTTTTTTTTTCCACAAAACAAGAGATTTCAGTTGAAAAATTTAAACCCTTTTCTTGGATTAGGTAAAGGAAAAATTTATATATTTTGGGCGTTGAAAAAGACGGTTTTTTGGGGTCAAACCAAAACCAGCAAAACAAAGTTAAATTTAAAACCCCGGATGTATATTTTGCAAAGGAAATTTAAACCCCCCAAAATAGTTAGGGTTTGTGCATGTTACAAATTTCGTGTTTTCTACGCCAAAACAAGAGGGTTTCGTTGTTAAATTAAACCCTTTTCTTGTGAAATTTTTCTACAGGGAAAAAATTTTATATTTTGGCCCTTGAAAAAGCGGTTTTTTTTGTCGCAAACAGCCCAAAAAAACGCTTAATTTTAAACCCCCGGATGTAAATTTTCGCCAAGAATTGAGCCGCACAAAAAAAGTAGCTTTGTAGCGTGTTACTTTTTCGTGTTTTCTTTGCCCCCCAAAAAAGAGATAAGGGTTTTTAATTTTTTTCCCCTTTTCTTGTGAAATTTGGCTTCAGGAAAAATTTATATTTTTTTGCTTGAAAAAAGACGGTTTTTTTTTTGTCGGGACCCCCAGCAAAACAACGCTTAATTTAAACCCCCGGGTGTAAAAAGCGGGCCCAAAAAAATGAAACCCCAAAAATTGTGGCCCTTTTTTAGGTGTTACAAATTTTGTGTTTTCTACGCCAAAACAAAAAAGAGGGTTCCGGGTTTTAATTAACCTTTGCTTTTGAATTAGGTTCCCCGGAAAAAATTTTTTATATTTTTTGGGGTTGAAAAAGACGGTTTATTTTTTTCAGGAACACCCAAAAAAAACAAACCCCTTAATTAAACCCCCGGATGTTAAAATTTCGCCAAAAAATTGAGGGCCCCACCAAATAGTAAACTTTGTAGCGTGTTTTAAAATTTCGTGTTTTCTACGCCCACAACAAAAGATACGTTGTTTTTAAACTTTGCTTGTGAATTAGGGTACAGGAAAAAAATTTTTATATTTTGGCGTTTAAAAAGACCCGGGTTTTTTGGGGGTCAGGACCCCCATCAAAAAAACGCTTAATTAACCCCCTGGTTTTAAATTGCGCAATAGAAATTTAAACAGCCAAAAAAAGAAGTGGTATTTGTATTGTAAAAAACCCGGGTGGGTTTTTTTTTAAAAAGAATTCAACAGGAACCCGGGTTTGTTCCCCCTTTGGGTATTGCCAGCTGCAGTGGACGCACACTGGATTTTTAGATCCAAAACCCAAAAAATTTGAAAAAGAACATTAAGAGAAAAGTCTTGAGACAAGCTGAGACACCCCACAAAAATCGCTGTATAAAAATCAATTCTTCAGAAAGAGCTATCAGCCGCGGCAGCCCCTTCCTGATGAGCACAGTGAGAGGAATGTGAGCTCCCGGCGTCGCGCCCGGACTTTTTAGTGCGGTGACGTCACAGAATCCCGCCGGTCTCTGTTTGGGTTTTTCACCACTGCAATGTCATGCAGGCTATGCCCTTCTTCCTCCCAGAGTGCTTTGCCCCATGTGCCCCATGTGCTCGCACCCATTTTTTCAATCAAAAGCACACTTCGTTCACCCGAAGTACCCAAAGTTCGACTTCGTTCCGAAACGAAGTTTTCCTGAAATTCTAAACGAATTCCACTTCGTTAGAATCGATTCGCCCATCTCTAATCACGACACAATTAAAATGCCTATAGTGCCGCACACACATTTAGAATGCACCCTCATACTAAGGATGTTGATATGGCTGGAAGTGGTGCAAGTGGGTGGTTTTAAAGGGGTTGTCTCACTACATTGATTCATCTTACAACAGTCCTGTTTTCTTGGTTTCATTTTGAATTCAGGGGTATGTTTACTGTCTTCTACTAGGCTGCAGTAGAAGCCAGGTCTATAGCTATAGAAACCAGTGCTGACAGCCTATCATGAGAGATTGAAAAGGTCTGTAGCTATAGCGACCTGAGGAGCTGATGCAGCCAATACATGAGAGGATATCTAGGAATAGGTAGAATACTGTTAATGGACATATATTGAAAAGTGACTTGTTTTTGCAAGATCTTTAATATAAAAAGCAATCCTTATAGCGAGACAACCCCTTTAAGGGTGTAAAACCCCCTTGCAAACTGCGTTGGCTGTACTAACTGATTCTCAGTTCTCCAATACAAGTGTATAAAAGGAATGTTCATTATTTGTATGTTAGTACAAGGCAACATTCTATCACATTTTCGTGGGAGTGGGGCACATGGTGGCCAGGGTTTTATAGTAAAAACAGTGCAATCAGTAGATTTACTGTAAATAAATACAGGTAAAGAACACTCTGCTCTGAATTAGCATCTGTGCTTTCGAATTGGGTTCACCCTCTCTATGAACTGGAAAAACAGAATGATAATAATCTCTGCACACATTAAGCCTCATCTTATAAAGTAATATAAAAAGAAATTATTCATGCTTCCTGCATCTTGTCTGGATCTTTAATGCAAGCTTAATGATTCCATATACATTTAAAAGCTTTGATTTTCAGAGATTTTTTCAGATGGTTTCTAGCCAGCTATTGCCTGTACACCATGTGAAAAATTCAGTTTATTTGAGGAGTGCTTAAATCCAAATAGTGTTTTGAATTGTTTCATTTTCTCATCCATACCCTTCTGAGCGTATTTAAACCTTTTTTTCAGCAGAGTTGTCTGCAATGATGAAAACACATGGGGATGAATGTGCATTTTGAGCATGTCGCTTTTCCCAGCTGGGAAAAAATGTTAATTAACACCCAATATGCGGGGTTTTTTTTCTTGCCCTTGAGGCTCGCTATGCAGATCGTACAAGTCAGGGAAGAGCTCTTTTAATTGGCAGGGATAAAAGTGAATTTTTTTAAGTGATAGCAGGCTCAGAGTGTCCTGTATTTTATTGTATCCTTCAAGGTTTGGGAAGAGCCTGCATGTAGCTCATTATTCATCAGGATTTCCTGGATGCCTTGGGCCTACATATTCACTTCAGTGCTGGCAGATGGGCATGAAACAATCTGAAATCCCTCTGGGTATGAAGTGGTGACACAACTTTCAAGCACAAATGGATTTACAAATTGCAGCCTATGAAGGAACAGCTTTTTTATCCATGTATATTTTGCATGAGCGGCTTTTTGCTGGAGGGCTGAGTAAATGCACGGAGATAAGGTTATGTATATTAACATTTCATTTATGTATGGGTAGATGACTTCTAGTTTCTGCACTAAGCCCTCTGTTTCAGGTCAAAAAAATGGAATTCCTACAAATAAGCTTAATAACATCAGGGCCATTCCTAGGGGCGGGAAGGGCGGGCGCTCGGGGGGCCGAGGCTCTGCTCCCGAGGGGGGCGCCGCGGCCGCCCTCCCCGCCCGGGAGGGGCCCCTGCTCTGTGCACTGTTTTTATAACAGTGGGAAAGGGCCGCAGCTGCGGGAGGAGGCGGGACGGATCGTTCCCCGTCCTGACCCCTCCCGTATCAGCGTCGCAGGGGGCGCACAGTTTTACCATCCCCCCCTGTGACGCTCACTCCTCGGGCTCAGCTCTGCGCGAGGAGATCCCTGGGAGCTGGTGAAGCATAAGAGGTGTGACGTCACGTCTTACACGCTTTGCAGTCCCCTGTGAGCGCCCCGGGGACCGGGCGCGGGACCCGGTGATATTCTTTTGTTATTTTATAATTTACTTACAAAGGGCACAGGGCTCAAGGGGGGCACACGGTACAAGGGGGGCACCTGGTAAAAGAGGGGCAACTGGTCAAGGGGGGGGCATCATGGCTACAAGAGGGCACACTGGTAAAGGGGGGGGGCACCCTGGCTACAAGGGGGCACCCTTGCGACAAGAGGGGCCCCCGGGCTACAAGAGGGGCATCCTGGTACAAGGGGGGGCACACTGGCTAAAAAGAGGGCACCTGGCTAAAAGGGGGCACTGGCTACAAAAAGGGGTCCTGGCTACAAGAGGGGGCATCACGGGCTACAAGTGGCAAGGGCTACAAGAGGGCATCCTGGCTACAAGAGGGGCACCCTTGCTACAGAGGGGCACCCGGCTACAGAGGGGCACCCCTGGCAAAAAAGGGGGGCACTGGCTAAAGAGGGGCACCCCTGGCTAAAAAGAGGGGACACTGGCTCCCAAAAGGGCTTCATGGCTAAAAGAGGGGCATCAGGTACAAGAGGGGCACAGGCTACAAGAGGGGCATCCGGGCTCAAGGGGGGGCACACTTGGGTACAATGGGGGCTTCTGGCTACAAGGGGGGCATCAGGGCTACAGATGGGCACACTAGCTACAAGGGGGGCACACTGGCTAAAGAGGGGCACACTGGCTACAAGGGGGGCACACTGGTACAAGAGGGGCACATGGCACAAATTGGGGACCTGGCTAAAAGGGGGGGGAAAACTGGCTAAGGGGGCACACTGGCTACAAGGGGGCACATGGTACAAGAAGGGCCCCCTGGTACAAGGGGACCGGTAAAAAGGGGGACACGGTAAAGAGGGGCACACGGCTAAAAGAGGGGCCCTGGTACAAGAGGGGGCATCATGGTACAAGATGGGCACTTTGGTACAAGAGGGGCAACTGGCTCAGAGGGGTGCATGGCTACAAGGGGGACATGGCTACAAGAGGGGCCCATGGCTACAATGGGGGCATCCTGGCTACAAGGGGGGGAAAACATGGAAAAAGGGGGCACACTGGTAAAGAGGGGCCCCAGGGTACAATGGGGGCAACGGGCTAAAGGGGGGCAACACTGGAAACAAGGGGGCAACGGTACAAGGGGGCACATGGTACAAGAGGGGCACCCTGGTACAGGGGGGGCCATGGCTACAAGGGGGGGACCCTGGCTAAAAGAGGGCACATGGCTACAAGGGGGGGCTCCTGGCTACAAGAGGGGGCACAGGCTACAAGAGGGGCCCCTGGGCTCAAGAGGGGGCATCTTGGCTAAAAGATGGGACATTGGTACAAAGAGGGGCCATGGCTACAAGGGGGGGTGCATGGTACAAGGGGGGCACACGGCTACAAGAGGGGCACACTGGCTACAAGGGGGGCCCTGGTCCCAAGGGGGGCACACTGGCTAAAAGAGGGGCCCCCTGGAAAAAGAGGGGGCACCCATGGCTAAAAAGATGGGCACATTGGCTAAAAGAGGGGGCACTGGTACAAGAGGGGGTGAAATGGTACAAAGGGGGGACATGGCTAAAAAGGGGGCACAAGGCTACAAGAGGGGCACACTGGCTACAATGGGGGCCCCTGGCTAAAAGGGGAACAACTGGTCCCGGGGGCACACGGCTAAATGGGGGCACACTGGTAAAATGGGGGGCATCACGGCTACAGGGAGGCATAAATGGTAAAAGGGGGGACCTGGTACAGGGGGGGCTCCTGGCTACAGGGGGGGCATCATGGCACAATGGGGGCACACTGGTACAATGGGGGCATTTTGGACAGGGGGGGGGCATCTCTGGCTAAGGGGGGCATCATGGCTAGATGGGGGGATCACTGGCTACGGGGGGGTCATGGCTAGAAGGGGGGCATTACTGGTACAGAGGGCATCAGGCTACAAGGGGGCATCTTGGTAAAAGGGGGCTTATGGCTACAAGGAGCATTTAGGGTACGGGGCATCTAGAAACAGGGGGCTCTACTGGTAAGGGGGCATACTGGCTACAGGGGAATCTACTGGAAAGGGGGGCATCATGGCTACAATGGGGGCAACGGTACAATGGGGGCAACTAGTAAAAGGGGGGGTTTCATGGTAAAAGGAGAGCATCTTGGTACGGGGGCTCATAATACAGGGGGCATCATCACTAAGGGGGGCATCATGGTACGGGGGAAAATCTATGATAACAGGGGGCATCAAGGGTAAGGGGGGCCCCCCGGCTAAAGGGGGGCATCAACTGGCTGGGGGGCATTATGGCAAAAGGGGGTTTCATGGTTGGGGGCAAACTATTGGCTAAAGGGGCATTACATGGCTACCATATGAGATTATGATGGGGGGGTTTGTATAGAGTAGGAATTGGTTGGAAAAGTGATAAAGGGGGAGGGTCTTAAAAATTTGTTTTGTAAATTTTTACAGTGAAAAGTGGGGTAGTCGTCTGGCGTCTGGGGCGTGGAAAAAAAGAAGAAGAGAAAAAGAACAAAATTTCAGAGACCCCTTTTGGGAACTAAAAAATATGACCCTTTACTTAACCATTTTTATGTGTGCGAGCCCCGTGTCGGTCGTTTTTTTATTTAGTCACTTGTGGGTGATATTTTTGGGACGGTTTGCTGTATTTGGTCACGATGTGGGGTTTTGTGGTCATGGGGTGTGGGTAGTTTATTTGGTCACTGTGTGCTGGTGATAGGGGGTAATTGGGTTGTTTTTATTATTCGGTTTACTGGGCTGGTGATATTGGGTCTTGTGGTCTTGGGTTCTGGTTGGGGGTAGCAGTGTTATTTGGGAATGTATGATATTGTCTAGAAATTTTTATGTACTATTGTAGTAAACTTTTTGTAAATTTTGATTTGGTTGATGGGGAGCCGTGTTTCTTATGGCAATTATGTCACATGGGGGGGGGGGGGGGAAAATTTTTTCACCTCGCCCTGAGTGAAATTTAGCCAGGAACTGCCTGAATAAATTCAACTCATAAAACGTAATTCCGGTTTTGTTTTTCTTTTGAAATGTCTCAAACATGTTTTTATTGTTTCAAGTGTAAAAACGATTGCATGAAGATTATTAAACTGTTTTACTCACAACTAAAGCAGCTAGGGTGTCCCACAGACAGCAAGGACCATTTGAGGGCAGCAGGGTGGCTTAGCTTATAGTATTGATAGGAGAAAAGTTCAAATCCCACCAAGTGCAACATCTGCACAGAGTTAGTTCTCCCCATCTGTGCATTACTTTCCTTCTTTCTTTCTTTTTCTTTCTTCACAGTTATATTATTATGACTATTAGCTAATATACAGAGTAACCACTGTGAGCAGCACAGAAAGTAGCCAGACAGTTGACAGATGCTTAATTGGGTTTAAAGGGGTTGTCTCACTATAAAGATTAGCTTTCAACATGTACGAAATATTAATCAAGATTTTACCCGAAATAATTGCTCTTTTGATATTACCTTGGTCAGGAGACAAGAGAGATTTCATCTGTTCTGAGTGCACACAGGTTTCTCTGGTTAATGTCCTGCTCTCCTTTCCTGATTTGACATAGAGCAGGGACTGATGTCACCAAGACAGATAGCAGCTTGTGAACAGAGTGTGTTATCTGTAACAAACAAAGGAGATTGATTTTTGATTGTGTACTTTGAGCTCTTTAGACCTCTACACTGTAGACTACATCTCCTGCAGTCACTGCAATTAGAAGAGCTAGAAATACTGAGCTGATATGCGAAATCACTGCTTTCAAACCACCCACAGTCTAAAGAGGAAGTGTGAGAAAGTGTGAATCCAAAGCTGCCTGTGACTCTGTGTAGGACATTTCTAGCTGTGTTATATGTCTCATTTTCTTGCTGGAAAATCCCAGCCAAGGAAAAAAATAAGCATGCTTGGATGAACATCATGTGCTAGAGTGGATCCATACCCAAATTCCTTCCACATGGATAAGTGGGTCCTGAGAACATGCTTCAGACAATAACTCTGTCCCCACCAGTTTATGTTCTTCCACCATTGGTTACAGGGTGTTCAGTGAACTATTGATTTAGATACACATCTAGCCCTTGGTTCATTTTGGTGGTGAGCTGCTCCATGGTAACATGTCTGTCCACCTTTGTAAGGGCATGTGGCACTCCATAGATTCCACATTGCCTATTTGCAATGGTGCCATTTGTTCACTCACTATACACTTTCACCATAGTAGTACGCTGTTACCCTTTTCCAAAAGCCAATAAGCATCCCTTTTTAGGCACCACAAAAAGTAATAAGTGTGCTCACACCTTCTATACCCAACAAGCCAGCTCACAATGTGCTGATAACATCAAAAGTAGGAAGATGTCATAAGGGTATATTCACGCGGCTGATTTTGACGCTGTTTTCGGAGTGTTTCTGCACCCTAAATAGCATCAAAAAAGCTTCCAAAATGCCCCGGTTACTTTTCATTGATTTCTATGTAGTTCACACATGACATGGTTTTTACATGCATTTTCTGCACTACTTTGGACACTGTGTTAGGTGCTGAAAAAGAAGTGTTGTGTCAATTCTTGAAGTGTTTTCAATACTGAAAGGATAGAAATCAATGGAGAGTTTCAAAATCTTGTCCAAAACCTTGGCACGATTTTAGATTCCCTGGATATTAATTTGTATTTTGAAGGGTATTTTGAAAAATCCTATCCCCATTGTTTCCTATGGGGATTTTACGAACGGAAAACGCCTTGAGAATTGACGTATTTGCAGCCAAAAAAAGACTTGCAATTACTCTTGTAAGATATGCTTCATGTGAACAACAGGGCGCATTTTACATTATATTCAATGACGGAAGATTTGAAGCTTGTCTGAGGCTGATTTTGGGCCATTTTCCATCGTGTTAAATGCACTAAAATACAGCCCAAAAAACGCTGTGTGAACATAGGGAATGGTGTATTGCGGCATGTATTGTGCAATACGCCGAGTATTATAGAAGTATGCGCTGACCAGCGTGTACTTCTAAAGCGCAGGGGGGATGGGTGGCGGTGGCTCCATTGGTTTCTATTATACCCTGGCGCGCAAACCCCGAAGAAATGACATGTCACTCGTTTTCTCTGGCGTTCAGTAGGCATCAGGAAAGATGGGTGTAATTCATAGCTTTTTACGGATTTCAGGCGTATTGAAGCGCAATTATGCACCAAAATGCTCCCTGCAATTACACCGTGTGAACATACGCTAAGGGCTCATTCACACGGCTTATTTTGCCACTGATTTAAAAGCCGTTTGTGCCTATTTGCGCGCAGTACGGTAAAAACCCCCCTGCAGTCAGAATCCACATTCTCATAGAGAACATGGTCCTCTCCTCCCCCCCGCTCGGCGAATACGCGGGGGGAGAGAAATGACTTAAATTTATTTCGGCGTGTACGCGCTGTGAAAAAATGCATGTCTAGGGGGCCGGTGGCTCCCGGCCCCCCCGACCCCCCCCCCGCGCCGGCGCGGGCGTAATTGCGGGGCAAATTCGTCTTTTGGGGGAAAATCCCGCTCACGACACTTAGGACAGCTGTGTCCACAATTCACAGTAACATTTTTAAGTTGCTAAATCAGTGATACTCTCCCTATTGTTACTTTTTTTTTTTGATATACCTCAGAGTTCTCAAATTATTACATCATCATAGGCAAAAAAGTTCAGAAAAAAATTTTAGTTAAAGCTTATGTACTATAAAATTTTCATAAACTCTATAAGAAATCCTTTCCAGTAATTATGCTTAGCTACGTGCATCTCTCAACACCATGAAACATTTACACTACGGATTCATGCACAAGTCATAAGTCAAACCTCAAGCCCAAAAGGTAGACAAACAACTGAGCACGGCCCTACAGCTTTGAGGTAGAACACACTTAAGACAAGACATACTGCAGCATATGCAGACAACTACTATCAGGTACAACTAAAGGCAATTACAACTAAAAGGTGTCTTTGGCGCATCCCAAAGGCATTTATCGCCCAAGTTTGAAGTACCGTTCATACATATAAATGGTCTACTACATTTTTGGGGCCAAAATTTTTGGCGCAGCCCCCTTCATACATGTCACCCGTATGTCTAGGGGGCGGTTCACAAAATTTATGTGTACTACCGAATTTAAGAAGATTTGGGTTATATCGTGCACATTAAGTATTTCTCATCTTTTGTTTCACCCATTTTTCCACATAAATAATTTAAAAGAAGGGTTTAAATTACACACTGCATTTAAATGAGAATTAAATTTTAGAAAACCCTTTTTTGGTGGTGTTCTCATGAAACATACAAAGATGACTGTCTGATGAGTGCAAACATACAGTTTTTCCCCACTCACAGATAATATGGTGTTTAATGTCAGGTAGACAAGAACCATGGTATAAAGAGATTTTAGACACATTTTTAATGTTTTCAATAGAAAAAATGAGTTGGTGATGATTAAATAATGTTTGATTAGTAGGGCCGTTGTATTTCTAGAGTGTGTTTATGGTTAGATTTCAATTTTATTGAGGTTAATTAAAAGTTAGATTTTATGTATTGTATATATTTTTTTCTCATCGCTTGGAAATGTTCCTTCACTGTGATTCAGATTCTAAAGATTACACCAAAAATATAATTTTCTGTGTTTACTCCCCCTTGTTTTTGCACCCACAGGGTTTCCACATCTTCACCTACTAATGTCTCTTTCACACCTGCTTTCATATCATGTCTTACATACAGACACACTCCTCCTCCCTTCCTGTTTTTCCTCTCCTTCCTAAATAGTGTAAAACCCTGAAGGTTGACAGACCAATCATGTGAGAAGTCAGGCCATATCTCAGCAACACCAACCATATCAATCTGTTCCTCTAGAAATAGCATTTTGAGTTCCCCCATTCTGCTAACTAAACTTCTGGCATTTGTGAGCAGGCACTTTAAATTCCTTTCCAGTTTTACCAGTTCAGTAGATGGAATGGGATTACATGAAATATCATGGGCACCTATATCTTCAATGCTGGTTTGTAACACATAGATCTATTACCTATATTCACATGAATCCACTGGTCTAGTCCACCTCCCAAAGTCCACTGTTTCAACCGCCAAGATTGTCCCTCCCCCATCCCTCCTCTAACCTATCTACCTGCATTTTATAAATTGTCCTCCCTCCTCATCCCTGGTATAAATACTCCCACACCCCTTCTAGAATTCTCTACCCCAGCACAGCAGACCCACTTACATTCAGGTGCAATTTATCTGTATAAAACAGATTGTGAAAAATCATTAAGAACCCAAAACCTTCTGTCCTACACCACGACTTCAGCCATGCATTTAACAACCTGGGGCTCCCGCCGTCTTTCCTGTGTTGCGAATGGCACAGGCAGTATTCTGGAGAACATAACCTTGGAGGTCCTTCCCTTTAACTTGGAGCCTAGTTCTTTAAAATTATTCTTAAGGATCCTCCACCTACCATGCATTCTGTCATTGGTCCCAACATGGACCACAACAGCTGGGTCATCGCCAGCCCCTGCTTATTGCAGCTCACACCCGTTGCTAACAGCAGAGAATAGAGCCGCCACTGCTGTCTAAATGAATAAGAAATGGTGCCATGCACCATTCCTCACTACGATCGCCATGGTCTACCAAAGAAGTGGAGTGCATGTGCTCAGTGTCATATCCAGAGTTGATCTTTTCAGAATAGACGTATAAGTGCTGCCAGCATTGCTGCAGAGGTTACCTGGGTGGGGGCTCAGCCTGTCAGTGCTCAGACCATATGGCGCATACCGCATCAAATTGGTCTGCATGGCTTTCGCTCCAGAAGGAGGCCTTTTCTAAAGATGATGCACAAGAAAGCCTGCAAACAGTTTGTTGGAGACAAGCAGACTAAGGACATGGATTACTGGAACCATGCTCTGTGGTCTGATGAGACCAAGATAAACCTATTTGGTTCAGATGGTGTCAAGAGTGTTTGACGGCAACCAGGTGAAGAATACAAAGTGTGTCTTGCCTATAGTCAAGCATGGTGGCGGGAGTATCATGGTTTGGGGCTGCATAAAGGCTACTGGCTATGGGGAGCTATAGTTCACTGAGGGAACGATGAATGCCATCATATACTGTGACATACTGAAGCAGAGCATGATTCCTTCCCTCCTGGGCTGCAAGTCAGTACTTCAACATGATAACAACCTCTAACACACCTCCAAGTCAACCACTGTCTTGCTAAAGAAAATGAGGGTAAATGTGTACTGGCCAAACATGTCTCCAGACCTAAACCCTATTGAGCATCTGTGGGGCATCCTGAAACGGAAGGTGAAGAAGCTCAAGGTCTAACATCCACCAACTCTGTGATGTTGTCATAGAGGAGTGGAAGTGGGTTCCAGTGGCTGCAACCTGTGAAGCTCTAATGAACAAGAGAGTTAAGCTGGCGCTGGAAAGTAATGGTGGCCACACAAAATATTGACACTTTTGGCACAATTTGTCCATCTTCATGTAGGGTGTACTTACTTTTGTTGCCAGAGGTTTAGACATTGATGGCTGTGTGTTATTTTGAAGACACACCTAATGTATACAGTTATACAAGCTGTATACTGACTATATTACATTGTATCAAAGTGTCAGATCTTTAGTATTTTCCCATAAAAAAAGAGATAATAAAATATTTACAAAACTGTCAGGGGTGTACTCACTTTTGTGAGATACTGTATCTCTATGTAGATGGAAAAATAAAAAACACATGGCTCTTGGAGCGGAGAAAGAAAAAATTAAGAGCTATATTGTTATGACCGGCAGTCAGGAACGGGTTAAAATAAACCTATACTTACCTTCTTCCACTCCTCCATTCCATCTCTTGGTTTCTCTGGTCTAGTTTATTGTGCTCTTCTTCCGAACAGTGACTTCAGTGCTGCAGCCAGTAATGTGCCTTTACCACTGTTCGGAGGTGTTCACTTCTAAATGGTGATGTAAATAACTGGTCCTTGACTGCTGTATCCTTTAAGCCACTGCAACGTAGACATCCCTGCTAAACAGAAAAACTCAGTAAATAGGAGACCAGAGAGACCCAGTGCTGGAATGGAGGAGCAGAGGAAGGTGAGTATAGGTTTTTTTTTTAATGGGTCACCAGAAGTTTCCTGGTTTTTTTCTTAAACACATCAGACAACCCCTTGACAACCTGGTTCACATATGTGTCAGAGATTCCAGTTGGATCCTCCATCACAGAGGTGATAGCGGTTTCCATTATGTGACAGACATCCATGATGCCTTGTAGACCCCATTGAATACAATGGGGTAAGTCATTTCAAGGGAAAAAATTGTGCAGCATGCTGCAGTATCTTTTCTGTAATTTTTGATGGAATCTGTGATAAGGATCCAAAAGAAATCTATGATGCATATGTGAACTGGGCCTAATATTGTGTTCTTTTCCTTGTTTGTTCTCAAACAATATGCTAGTGATACAAGCACAACGTACATATTGTAATTAGTTTACTTATTTCTACTTATGAACCTGTTCTACTTCGGGTCATAGATTAGGCGCTTTCTAGCTCCAAAATCAATATCAGGCTCAAGTAAACCACTTTTAACTTGATCTACCTGTTCCAGCAGTCCTCCCATCATAAATGTGTAGAATCACATGGTTGTCATGCGACACGCCTCCAGAACGCACCCCCCCGCCATCTCAGGCGCATTACAAAGTGTCGCAGGCGCTCGATAATGCACCTAATTTTGGAGTGCAGCTGATTATAAATCTAGAGAGCAGGGCTGCACCAGTTTTTGGGCTAACAGCACCCCAGAATACTGACGCAGCCCCATTTATGCTTGTCACCCTTTGTGTCCACTTCTCTGCCTGTGACTTTGGGTCAGACATGGCAGGAGGGGGAGGGGCAGCATGTAAGTAACAGCATTACTGGGAGATTTTCTGAATTCTCAGCAGCATTCAAACCCCACACCCCAGGCTGTTGTCAGAAACTACTGACCAATGGCTGCAATAGCATGTAGCCTGTTATAGCTGTCCATTTAGATCAGTTATGAAACAAAATAACAATACTGCAAAAAAGGGAGTCATAAACATAATATTAAATTAGGACTTTTATTACTATTTAAGGGCATTTTTCTAACCAAAGTATTACCTACTTGAATAATACTTTTACTTCTGCAAAGTAAATGACATTATAGAGCTAAATGTTAGGCATTTAAGGCTCTTTTCATGTCATGTTCATCCCTACATTCAAGTCATATTTTTTATGCTTCTGATGACTTACATAACTTAGGAGCCTCTAGATAAGGCAATTCATAATGTACAGTTATGCCATGGTGCTTTAAAGGGTACATCTTACCAATTACTAGATTAAAAGAGATGGCTTTTATTCTGAATGCCCTATTTATATTAAAGAGGGACGTTTTTCTTAAGGGTATTATTGTAAGTGCGCTAGTTAGCATGAATAACACATGATTTTGTCTCAAGAAGTTTGTTTGCCTTTTTAAATTACCAAAGCAAGATTAATTGTACAGTTCTCTTTTTAACTCTGCTAACTATAATATTATATAATACAACCAACAAACGATTAAACATGAAGTATTTGTAATTCTTACAAATATACAGAAACACAATACATGTCATGAAGCAACAATATTGAACTAAGAATTTCTTCTGTTTACTAAAAGATTTTAACTCTACTTGCATTACATTTCTTACGTTACGTATCTTACTAACATTCTTACTTTAGTGTTTGCTTTCCATTGTTTGGCACAAAAAGCTTTTTGGGAATCATAACAATAGACACTCAAGCAAATAATTTACAGACAAAATATATACTCGATACATTTCATATTACTTGCATTACAACATATCCATAACTATTAATTTCATGAACAAATACTAGCATGTGTAAGTAATATTTCAAAACCTTTTTCTGTAGTGCTGAGAAATTGAGTGCTGTCATCCTAGCCATGGTGCCTACATGTATTAACTTCAATGATTATCACACATATTTTTAAGATATTAGACACATCTTCAACAGTGACTGCTGAAAATAACATTATACTATCATTTTTCATCAATCAGCTACTTTTGACATTTCAAAATAAAATCCTAGTCTAGCTAAGGTACAGGTGGTCCTCAACTTACGATGTTGATCCGTTCCTACGTCGCGTTGTAAACCGATTTTCGGTGTAAGTCGGAACATACGTACAATACTGTACGTAAATAACATACTGTAAGCACTTTCCTATCCTAACACAGTAATTATCAAAAAACACATATAAAATACGTTTAATAATGAAATGAAACAGGAATAATAAGCAGTAATAAAAAAAAAGAGAACAATTCCTTACCTTTATTCCTATGGTTGGCTTGCACACTGGAAGGGGCGTTGCAAGGGAGGGAGATACAGGCTTAATGGGAGGAGGAAGCTGCAGAAGGTGCTGGAGATACTGGGGCAAGTGACTTAAAAGAGGCAGAACCTGCAGAAGGTGCTGGAGATACTGGGACAGGTAAGTCTGACGAGGCAGAACCTGCAGAAGGTGCTGGAGAGACAGGGGCAGATAAGTCTGAAGAGGCAGCTGAGGTAGAGGGTACAGGATCTCTTGCAGGCCTCTCTATCTTCTTGAAATACTGCTGCAGGTTAGCCTGGAAGGAGACCATTTCTTCTCCTCCAAGATCTCCAGGTAACACAGCAGGCAATCCATGACCCCTTTGGCAACCTTAGCGTAACTTTCCATGTTGGGATCCTCAGCCTCAAATCTTGACAACCCCTCCTCTATCAGGGCAAAACCTGCTGCCAAGCCCTGTCTTGTAAATCTCTTGGGCTCTGGGGTTGGTGTGTCTTCCTCTTCCTCTATCATCTGCTTCTCCAGTTGGATAAGGTCCTCAGCAGATAACTCCTCTCCATGCTCTGTGACATCATCAGCCTCCACCTCCAAATTAATTTCCTTAGTCAGGGCAACAACTTTCTCGATAACATTATCAACTGTCTCTGTTACCCCTTGGAAATCATTGACAAACTGGGGACACAGTTTTTTCCAAACACCATTCATGTTTGTCTGCTTAACCTCACCCCAGGAATCAGTAATGTTCTTCACAGCATCAAGGATGCTGTATGATTTCCAAAAGTCCTTCAGAGTCAAGTCCTTGTTCCTCTCAGTTGCCTCTAAAGCCATAGAAATTGTCTTTTGGAGGTAGTAGGCCTTGCCTTGAATGTAGCAATGACTCCTTGGTCCATAGGCTGTAAAAGGGCAGTGGTATTAGGTGGAAGGTAAACCACCTTGACATTAGGATGAAAGTCATCCAGATGGACAGGGTTTCCATGGGCATTGTCTAGCACTAGCAACACCTTAAAGGGGATATCCTTGGAGGTACAGTACCCGCACATGCCTGGCACAAAATTTTTGCTGAACCAGTCCTCAAACACTGCAAGTGTTACCCATGCCTTCTTATTAGCCTTCCAGATGACTGGTAGTTGACTCTTCCAAATTCCTTTTAGTGCACTTGAAATCTCAGCTTGATACACAAGCAAGAGCATCAGTTTGTTGTAGCCAGCAGCATTTCCCCCAAGAAGCAAAGTCAGTCTCTCCTTGCTGACTTTATGACCTGGTGCTGATTTCTCCTCTTTGGCGATGTATGTACGGTTAGTCAAATGCTTCCAAAACAAGCCTGCCTCATCCACATTGAACACTTGTTCAGCACAGTAACCCCCTTCCCTAATTATATCAGCCAACGCTTTAGGAAACTCACTTGCTGCTTTCTCATCAGCACTAGCAGCTTCACCTTGCCCTTTAATATTATGGAAATTGGCACGAGCCTTAAAACGGCTAAACCAACCCCTACTTGCCACAAACTCTTCACTTTCACTTCTCTCCCCCGTTTCTTTTTTCAGTGCCTCATATAATCTTTTAGCCTTCTCCTAAATCACCATAAGGCTCACTGGAATACACAGTTGAGTTTGGTCTTCCAACCAAAGCACTAATAATTTTTCCATCTCAATAATAAGACCACTACGCTTCTTGGTTATCACTGTCGATTTCATAGGAGCAGATCCTTTCACATGTTCAAGGATACAATCTTTATCCTTGATAATCGTAGCAACAGTCGATCGACTAAGTCCAAGCGATCGGCCAATGTTTCTCGCTGTTTCCCCCTTGTCAAATCGCTTTATGATATCTAATTTCACCTCCATGGTGATGGCTTTCCTCTTCTTCGATGCACTGCCATCAGAAGATTCTGCGTTACGCTTGGGAGCCATAATGAAGGGAGAAAACGACGTAGCAGCAAGCTAAAATGGCGACAATGCGACTGGGGTGACGCCGTCCTCCTCAGTCCCGAGCCACGTAACCATGTACTGTACAGTATTCTTCCGTGCGCACACCAAACACGAAGTTCACGTCACGACGAGTAAGACACAAAACCACTTAAGTCGAAACAAGGCTTTATACAGTAAATGGGAGATGTGTCATAACCACGAAACATCGTAACTCGGGGCTGACGTAACTCGAGGACCACCTTTATATTCTTCTGGCTATTTTATGTTTTCTTTTACATATAATAATCCACATTTGTCAATGATTATTATACTGTGTTATAAAAAGTATTGGTGGATGGCTGTGAATTAAAGAGCTACCTTATGTTGCACTCATCTGATTGCAGAGCAAGATTACACCCCATTTGAGACCAACAGTAACAGCAGTGGTCAGTAGTGATGACTTGTTGCCTCAAACTTCAGCCTAAGCAGACATAGACCATAAGCTCACTACTGTTCCTCTCCTCATTATATTTTATATATGAGAGTGACGAACGGGTAGTGGATCCTTCGCATCTGCTACAAGTCTTGTTGGAGTCTAATGCGTCCTCTGGTCTTCACCCTTTAACCCAATATAAAAGGAATCTGGACTTCACTGCAGGAAACTCCCAGGTCGCTAACATTGATGTGGTCATTTGAAGTAACAACTGTAGTAAAGGTGTGGTACAGAAGGGTCATGCAGAGATGTAGTCAGGTCACAAACAGAAGGTCAGGGCAAGTGACATACAATCCTTAATGGGCCACAGGCAAGCGATCAGGATAGGCAAAGTTCATTTGTAAGTGGATTAGGAGTAGCCAAAGGTTAATACCAAATCCCAAAGAGAAACAAAGCAAAACTCTTGGTTGCAACATCACAATTCACTGGTGAGCTGGCAAGGGTGAAGTGGAGGCAGAGTCCTTAAAAAGACAGAAGTTTCAGAGCAGTGGCTCTCTGAGAACTTTAAGGTAGGAAGCTTGCACAAGGAATGGACAGGGAGGTAAGCGTGTCCATGGCTGCAGTCACTAGCCGTGGTGCAACCCTTGACAGAGATCCAGAGGCCAGGGAGAATGAGATGTCAGGCATGGTAGGGAAGTACCATGGTGGGCCCACATCTGAAAGCACCAGCTGAGACATGAACTGTGACAATAAGGCAAGCAAGAGCTTTACATTTTTAAGTAGTGAACAGGAATTTGAATGTACATCTAAAAGCAGATAAAGTACAATTATTAAAGGTTTGATATGATTTCTCATATATGGCTTTTGCACAAGTTAAAGTCTTTTGGTCATCTATAATTGAATACAACCTTTTAAAAGAGTAATTATAAATGGCTCATAGTCTTATTGAGCTAATGGCATAAGTGGTGTATCCCATTATTTAACTTGTTTATGAATGATGCAGAGGTTGGACATAGTAGTACTATCAATGACACCATGCAGTACAGTTTCTGCAGTTGATAAAAAATTTAGTTTTGGTCATGACGCCCTCCATAAAAAGTAATAATTTTTTGTAGCATTAAAATGCCATAAAAACAAACAGCACACACCTACGCGTTTCTGATCCTCTCTGGATCGTTGATCACGGCTGTGATTACATTTTATGGATGGAGTCATGACTTCACCTAAATTTTATATGGATTTCCTGAACGGCTGAAGGGTGCCAGCCAAAGTCGAGTACTCTCCAAGATATTTGCCAGAGGATTTCATCAAGACGGAATAGTGGTATGCACCGTAACTTTCAGCTACTACTTGCATATATTGTTTATAGAGTTTCTGTCGTATTTTAGATGAGTTCTTACCCAAGTAATCTAGCTGAACCTCAACGACTACAGCATAAGTTAAATATTAATACATTTAATGTACCCTTTATACACTAACTGAATGTAGCGGCCGTGTGTTGACCACACACTAGGTCATCCACTTTCTCCCAGATGACAACTGACAACCCCGGCAAAGAGTCCGTAAGACACAACCTTTAATTTGCATTACCCGGGAGCAGGTCAGGGACCCTCACCTGCCCTCAACCCACCTCTGTCCCGTTCGCTTCCCACAGCCAGAGAACTACTATGTGCGGTGGTCTCTGCGCCACCAGACAGTGAAGACGAACTATTTGAGGACAGTGGGCAGCAAAAAGGTGGGGAAGACATCCGCTGCTTCTAGCAGAAGCGGGAAAGTAGTGATGAGGAGAGTGGCATGGTGGGATTATGTTGCGAGAGGTCAGGCTCTGTACAGCGACACCATTGAAGAGGACAGCGGTGATAGGCAAACACTAATCGATGTAGCTGATCGCACATGGGAGCCGGATGCAGCAAGCAAGGCTGGGACAAGGTATTCTGGTGCCCTAGTAAAACAAAGCATAAAGTGCCCCCCCCCAAATGGAAAATTCAGCCCACTCCATGCCTCCTTGCGCCCCTTTTCTGCCTGGTATGAAGTGGCGCCCTAGGCGGTCACCTACCTTCGACTACCCATCGTCCCGGCCCTGGAAGCAAGGGCTTCATCATCAGGAGAAGAGAGCGGCAGCTTGCGCGGCAGGCAGTAGTATAGCCGGAAAGTCGGTAGTGTGGCCGGGAGTCAGCAGAGTGGAAGCAGTGCGAGGTCGGGAGTCAAACAGCTACGATTTAGACCACCTACTTTGAAGTTCCCAGAAAGTAGCAGTGCAGCGGCTCCCCGAGGCAGGGGCGGTAACAGTCAGTCAGTGCGGAGCATTGGTGGTAAAATCACCTACTTGGCGGTGTGGCAGTTTTTTGACAAGACACCAAAGGAGGCGAACCTGGCTTAAAGTAGAATCAGTGGGCAGAAACTAAAGCGTGACCAAGGACCTAGCGTTGGCACCACAGTCCTGCATCAACATGCAGCGTCACCATACAGTGGCCTGTGAGAAATGTGTATCAGATATGGTGGTCCATCCTCTCGCAGCAACAGCAGAAGCACCCAGTGACACGCCTCCCATTTCAGGCAGTGAAGGCTCCACCACCTCTGCCAAAGACAACTGCCTGTCTTTCACATCATCTACTGGTCCAGATGCTCCTGCTCCTCGACACTCATGGTGCCAGCAGTCGTTCTTCGAGACGATTGCCAAGAGACAGCAGTATGCGTGTGGCCATCCCTAAGTGCAGAACCTGACCGTACTCCTGTCCAAGTTGGTGGTACTGCAGTCCCTCCCTTTTCAAGTAGTGGACTATGTACCGTTCATAGAACTGGCCAGGAAACTTTGCAAGCACTTTAGACATTCCTACACCCACCAAGCACACCCTCATTGAGCTGAACAGAACAGAGAATCTATCAACAGGGCAAAACAGGGAGAAATCTATGAACAGGGAAAAACAGGGAGAAACTGATGAACAGGGAAAAAACAGGGAGAAATTGATGAACAGGGCAAAACGGAGAAAACGATGAACAGGGCAAAACAGGGAGAAAATGATGAACAGGGCAAAACAGGGAGAAACCAATGAACAGAAAAAAGGCCATTAATGATTTCTTGATGATCCAAGGGGACAGGTATCCACTGTGTAATTTTTATGTCAGCCAGTGGCAGCCCATGCGGGACACCTGCCGTTTGCACAGACCCTTTGAGGAGGAGACGTTATTTGTCAGTCGCCTGCTTCATGTCTTGGAACAGATGCTGCAAAATCTGTCTGGTCAGAGGACTGGAGACATGGCGACTACATCTTATGGCCACATGAGTCCAGTGGGGGCTGAACTGGAGGAGGAGGAGGAAGACACTGGAGCACAAACAGTGTCTGGCGAAATTTTTTTATTCAGGTGACAGGAGAGGAGCAGGAGCAGCTGGAGGATTCGGAAGATGAGACAGATGACCCAGACACCCCGTGACAGTATACAGTGGAGATGAAGGCAGGGAGTCCCTAAGAGTCACTTCCGCAGATAGCCCGCTGCATGCTGATTTGCCTGGCTAGTGACAAACTCAAGTACTATAGAGACATCCTATATAGTCAGTTGGCCGCTGCCTATCTGCGCCATCGTCCATCCTCTACCAGGTCTGACCGGGTGGTTCATCAGCGCTCATGTACCACTGCCAAGGCTGCTTTGGGGGATGGGAGGTTAGGAGCAGTACCATCAGCAGCAACCTGAGTCTGGAGTTGTTGATGAGCAGCTTTCTTCACCCACTAGTGATTTAGGTACCCACCAGCGGCAGCACCTGGCGCAGACCTGCCTCAGCTACTATTCTGATGCTGCCAACGGCCTGATGCCCCACATCTGCTGCTAGCTGCTCCTTCAACCATCCACCATCTTTACCAGGGACTGGAATTAACACCCACCTCCCCACTCTTCACTGGGTATTATGTAGCCTTCTGATGCTGCTGCCACCTCACCACTCAGGTCTCCTTATCCTGCTGCTGTCATCTCCAGGCTATGTCACCATGTCACTCTCTGGCTTGATGTTGCTTTTACTGCCACCTCCTCATTATGTCACGTAGCTGCCGCCACCTCAAAATTATGACATTGTGCCACTCTCCGGCATGATGCTGCTGCTGTTAAAGCCACCACCTCCACACTGTATACTTGTGCTATTCTGTGGCCCACTCATTCTGCTGCCAACTGACCACTCTCTCAGTAGACCACCCTGTGGTTTCCTAATGCTGTTTCCACCCTCCGCCACTCTATGACGTTGCCACTATGTTTCTCTTTCCCCTTATTTTAATCTGTCACAAGGAACGAAAAGGACAAACACAACCGATTGTGTTTTCAGAGAAGCCGTAAGGCTAGTATGACATGGTCCTTTGTTTGCATCAGGATTGTAAGATGAGTAGGTAGCTGTAGAATCTGCTTGGTTTTGAGTGCCTTATTAACTGACCAAGAACACCTAGATCTTTAAAGGGTTTATTACAGAGGGTAACATAAATATATATATGCAATTACATACAAAGGGAAACCTTTGGAAAGAGAGTTAACTAACATTGTGCACAATCTTTTATACTAGACACACCCACACACATGGCCCATCCTACGCCCCTCCCTGGTACACACCACCATGAACTCAGATAGCCAATCAGTCCAGTTCTAATACAGTCTATATAACTCCTTGCAGAGCTCGCATCTTCCAGTAGATGTCCTTGTAGATCCAGAGGTCAATGGCATCGCTGGACAGGTCATTGTTTCAGATGCTCCCCCCAGGCCCAATTGAATAATCAATTGCATGTCCCTAAAGGGTGGGGGTGATGTTACTATCCCTTAGGAAAGTCGTCTTCTGTGATTCTCAAACAGATGGTAGTGTCCATTGCTTACTCAACAAACAGGATTTATAACATGTGAGGGGGGTTGCATATATTGTGTCCATTTAGATGTTATCTATTGAAGTCTGTCTTGTCCTTCATGATATACACTCACCGGCCACTTTATTAGGTACACCTGTCCAACTGCTCGTTAACACTTAATTTCTAATCAGCCAATCACATGGCGGCATTTAGGCATGTAGACATGGTCAAGACAATCTCCTGCAGTTCAAACCGAGCATCAGTATGGGGAAGAAAGGTGATTTGAGTGCCTTTGAACGTGGCATGGTTGTTGGTGCCAGAAGGGCTGGTCTGAGTATTTCAGAAACTGCTGATCTCCTGGGATTTTCATGCACAACCATCTCTAGGGTTTACAGAGAATGGTCCGAAAAAGAAAAAACATCCAATGAGCGACAGTCCTGTGGGCGGAAATGCCTTGTTGATGCCAGAGGTCAAAGGAGAATGGGCAGACTGGTTCGAGCTGATAGAAAGGCAACAGTGACTCAAATAGCCACCTGTTACAACCAAGGTAGGCAGAAGAGCATCTCTGAACACACAGTACAGCCAACTTTGAGGCAGATGGGCTACAGCAGCAGAAGACCACACCGGGTGCCACTCCTTTCAGCTAAGAACAGGAAACTGAGGCTCCAATTTGCCCAAGCTCATCGAAATTGGACAGTAGAAGATTGGAAAAACGTTGCCTGGTCTGATGAGTCTCGATTTCTGCTACGACATTCGGATGGTAGGGTCAGAATTTGGCGTCAACAACATGAAAGCATGGATCCATCCTGCCTTGTTTTCAACGGGTTTAGGCTGGTGGTGGTGGTGTCATGGTGTGGGGAATATTTTCTTGGCACTCTTTGGGCCCCTTGGTACCAATTGAGCATCGTTGCAACACCTTGTGGAATCTATGCCACGAAGAATTGAGGCAGTTCTGAAGGCAAAAGGGGGTCCAACCCGTTACTAGCATGGTGTACCTAATAAAGTGGCCGGTGAGTGTATTCAGCAGACTTTAATCCTTTGGCTGGGCATATAGTGTATAAAATATCCATTACAAATCCAACAGTAGTCAAAAGCAGGAGTTGATACAAAACACAGAACACATGCAAATATTCCATTTACTTATTTTTGGGATCAACTCCTTTTTCTTTTTACTTTTAGCATTGATGGATTATTGACCAATTGAAAGTGGACACTGAAGGATCAAAGGAAGGGATTATTGACGGCAATGTAAAATTACTGATGACACCCTCTTCAATCTTTTGGTGGGGGGCTCTACATGTATCAGTATTTAACAGAATCACCACAATAATTGAAAACTTTTAATGTTTGCCACATATACCAATATCCCAAGAGACTGGAGTGGCTGGATTTGAGATGTATGTAGGGCTGAAATACACAAACACTGGATTTGACACAGAATTCTCCACAAAAAGTTAATAAATTAACTCTTGGCCACAGATTAAAAAACCTCCTCTGGTCTGAAGTTGATGGATTTTAGGAGTGTATGTGGCAGAAATACACACACCCTGTATTTGACTCAAATTCCTCCTCAAAACAAGAGGAGAAATTAACCCTTGGTATAAAATACCCTACAGAATGAATGAGATGAAATTCAGGCTTATATTGGGTAAAAATACAGACACCCTGTATTTTAGTCCAAATTACCACACAATCAAGAGGTTAAATTAAGCCTTGTGTATGAAATATCGTACAGAACAACCAGATGTAATTTAGGCGTATATAGGACCAAAAAATACAGACACCCTGTATTTTAGTCCAAATTACCCCACAATCAAGAAGTTAAATTAAGCCTTGTGTATGAAATATCGTACAGAACAACCAGATGTAATTTAGGCGTATATAGGACCAAAAAATACAGACACCCTGTATTTTAGTCCAAATTACCCCACAATCAAGAAGTTAAATTAAGCCTTGTGTATGAAATATCGTACAGAAAAACCAGATGTAATTTAGGAGTGTATAGGACCAAAAATAAAGACACCCTGTATTTTAGTCCAAATTACCCCACAATCAAGAAGTTAAATTAAGCCTTATGTATGAAATATCGTACAGAACAACCAGATGTAATTATGGCGTATTTAGGACCAAAAAATATTGACACCCTGTATTTTAGTCCAAATTACCCCACAATCAAGAAGTTGACTTAAGCATGTGTATGAAATACCATACAGAACAACCAGATGAAATTTAGGCGTGTATAGGACCAAAAAATACAGACACCCTGTATTTTAGTCCAAATTACCCCACAAACAAGAAGTTAAATTAAGCCTTGGGTATTAAATACCCTACAGAACAACCAGATGTAATTGAGGAATATATGGGGCAGAAGTACACCCACCCTGGATTTTAGGGAGAATACCCCCTAAATTAAAACAAAATACTGGTTGAGTAGTAAGTCTATAAATGACACACACTTGAGATGGTCTTTCCCCCCAATCGCTGATAAAACAAGTTTGTTTTACAATAAGTTCAATATAGTGCTGCTGCTGCAGCAGCAGCAGCAGATAGATGCTTATGACAGGACACACAATGAGAAATGTGAAAATTTAAGATTGCGTCCGATTATAAGGGCTGTGACGTCAAAGAAGCCAGCTGGTTGCTGATTGGCTTCATGTCTGCACATGTCATTGAGGGTGTTCCTTTCTTCCTCCCAGAGTTCTCTGCCCCATGTCATGCCAGGTGCTCGCAGCCATTTTACCAAAAAAAAAGACGCTTCGTTCCTTCAAATCAATATAAACTTTGGGTTTGTGCAGAACCAAAGTATTCCTAAAATTCTACACGAATTCCACTTCGTTAGAATTGATTCCCCCATCTCTAGTGGTTAGGTATCATGAGATTAGGTCAGAGATGTATGGAGGGGTCAGACTGTAATAGCTAATGTTAGCAAGACATCTTATTGTATCAGAAAAACTTCAAGAAAATATATATTTGACCTTGACTTTTAAAGCACATTTGTGGCTGCAACTTGAATATTTTGTCCAGTTTTGGGCACCAGTAATAAAAAGGATGTATGAGAGCTGAAGAACTAAAAGAAAAACAACTAATTATATATTTACCCGAGAAGAAAGAAGGTTAAAAGGAAATATCACATGTTTATATAAGTACATAAACTAATCCTATTAAATGTTAGTGATAATGTATTCTGTGTGCAAAGCTTTTGAAGGTAAAGAATGCAAAAAGATGATTTCACAAGAATTGGTAAGGTCAATAAAAATGTGAATTGATTTAAGAAGGAGTAGTCATTTTTATTGAGAAACACAATGCTAATCCTTTGTAATACATAAAACAGTCTAAACGGAGGCTAAGTAGGCTAATGCTATGTTAAATTTATCAAGGTGGCACATGCTGTTTGATAAATTTGGTGCATCTTTAGTCTAACTTTTTATACCAACTATTGGTTGGCTTACTTTGCCCCAACAAAAAGCATCCAAGAATTTTGGTGAAATTCTGTAGCATTATAAGGCATGCCCTATTTCATTTAAATCATATCTCCTTGTTGGATGAGATACCAAACATGTCTCAAGTAATAAATATGTCAAAATCTAGAAGAGTCAAAAAGACTTTAGTAAATCTGTTACTCTACTGATCGGTTTAATTATCAACCGGTTGCCAGGGATAAGTTATTCCACTCTTTAACATATCAGCCTTTGTTTTTAATTATTTAATTGAATTTAATTTAATTATTAAATAAAATGTATGGTTTGTTAGTAACTCATGATTAGTATATAATTGGTATATATATATATTTTTTTTTTGTATTTATCATGCCTTGTTCATATAACACTAACATACTAGCACAAAACAGCACTCAATGCAAAAGGCCTTTTCTCACTTCAATCCCTGTATCCACTGAAACCTCATAAAGTTAATCAAACAATACAGCAATTTCATAAGAAGACAATTAACTTAAGTATATTTTCATACATGAAACCCTATTCTGTTGTAAGCACAATATCTTGCTTTTACGTGAATTTCTTAAAAAAATCAATAAAAAAGTTCTGAACTGTGGCAATCTCATTCTATTTTTGTTTTTTTTCATTATTTGAGGCAAGATAAGAGCACTCTGAGAGAACACAATCCACAAAGAAAAAGACCTTTTGCCTCCAAGCAAATAATGCAGCTGACTTGGACTATCTTCCTTTGTAAAATGATAAAACCATACATCTGCTCTTCTGACTAAGATGCCAATTTAGCAATCCACAAATGGGACTTGTGCACTTGCTGTACTAATTAACACTGCTAGCTAATTTGTCAGAGACTTTTTTATATGTATTCCAGAAGGGTTTAAGCTGCACTATCCCACTGTGAAAAATTTAAATGTTTTCTGTAGATTTACCAAGTTCTCCCAGTAGCAAAACCAACAGCAACTCTTCTGCTTAAAAAATGTAAATGTGATTTGATTCCTATTAAGGGCATTTAACTTGCAAATATGAGCATCGCTCTGTAAGCGCTTTTAACCTTAGCTCTGCATTTTGATTAGCCTCAGGCTGTGATGCCGCTGATGAATTAGTAATAGGAGTAAGAGGACGTAATAAGTAAAGGTTAACACTAATTGTGAGAGTCAACTATGCTTTAACCTGTTCATCACTATTATAGAGGTATCATTCACAGTAGCATAAATTTTAGATTTTTTTTTTTTAAATCTATTTATGCATAAATGAAAAACTAGAGTAAGGGTAAAGGGTAAAGAAAAGGCATGGATCTCCAAAATTTTACTTACGTTTAGTATTACTTACAATTTATTCCAGTTATATTTAATTATATTTTATTCAATGTGTCCCAAAGCTGCCATAACATTTAAAACAGGTGAACTGAAGAACACTGCCTTCTGATAATCACAATTTCATGGATTAAGACGTTTTGGGATAGGAATATATGGTGAAGCCATGGCATGGCTGTGGTGTCCCACCTCTGATATGTCCACCAATGAACACGTGAGTTTGCTGACATCACTCACAGGCACTGGAGGAGGGACTATTGGCTACACTATATCCAATCTGTGTATTCCTGCCCTTAGGGAGCAAGTGAACAGTTAGTTATTTCCATTCAAATGAAATATGCAAAGAGAAAATGCAAGAAAGTGATGTAATTGTGTAGTAGATTAGTTAAACGGGTGCAAAATATATACTATACTATACTCATTATACTATTGCACTAACCTGTATATATTGTGCAATGAAGGTGCAATGCTTAGAATGATTTTAAAAGATGAAATGTAAGAACTTAATGCTCGCTGCATTCGAGCCATAAGACACAATAATGGAGAAGGTGTCAGAGCTATATTAAATATACCAGCTTCTGGAAAGGGAGCTTGATCTGGTGCTGGAACCCAGTAGATATGATAAGTAGAGCTTTGCTCAGATTGTAATTAATCTTTAGCAGAACCCTAAAGATGTAGAAAAGGAAGAGCATGAAGAAGAACCACTCTGTCCACAGATATCTCCACAACCATACCACACACAACTTCAGCTGCTCTAGCTAGTTATTGAAGTTGATAAGTTGGATGCAGAAAAAAAGGAAAGTATAATGATCTGAGCTGCTTTGACAGGGGCAACATTGTGATGGTTAGACAAGTAGGAGAGTAACTCAAAAAACAGCAAATCTTGTGAGGTATCCCCAGTATCTACTGGTAAGTATTTACCAAAGGTGGACCAAGAAAATGGAACCAGTGTGCAATGTGTAAACATAACCCATATAATGGTAATGCACACTCTATTACTAAAGAAACCTAGTTTTAACATATCCAATGCCAGGATCACAAGTCATTATTCAGAGTTGAGGGGATGGATTGGGGAAGACATCAATACAGAGTGTTATGGGCACTGAACATAATAGGTCTGTCTTCTGGGCACTTGTGATTGTGGCACCAGGAGAGTTCAAATTAAGTATCTTCCATCAAGCAACTTTTATAACCATCACATGAAATATGTCTACACTGCTCTACCTGTCCTCAGTATAGTGTAGCCACTTCTTTTAAAAAATCTGTTAAAGCATCTGCTAATATCCTCTTGGTGGGTGCAAAATAACATAGGACACCTTCATTTCTGTACTATAATTCATTTTTCGATTAGTCTTCCATACTATTTTAGTTTTCCGATAAGCTGAATCTTGTGTTTTCATTAGCTGTAAGCCATAATCATCTACATTAAAAGAAATAAATGCTTGAAAAATATATGGCTCTGTGTGTAATGAGTCTATACAATATTTGGCTTTCTCTACCTGACTTGAATTACTAAGATAAATTAACTTTTCAATGATATTTTAATTTTTGGAAATGCACTAGTACCTTATAAGCAAAAGTGGTGCTGTTTCTGGAACAAGGAAGCCATGATATTTCTAATATCCTGCAACCCCTTTTAATTTTTAAGTACAATAACAAGGGGATAAACACAACATACAGTATAAAGTCTGCGTCATTAACTTTTTTATATTACCTTTTGAAGTTTTCATGTCCTTGTCTTATGTAGAGCTCACAAAAGAAGACTTTACAATATAACAGAACACCTGACATAAAAAAACTAATTAGCTTTCTCAAGAAGAGTGTGTAGAAATATTGATTCCCTTTCAAAGCCATGTAAAATTTATTGGATCCGTTTAAGTGTCTGCCAAAAGGCCAAAGAAGTAAACAATGAGACATAGAAAGTGAGCTAGGAAAAATGCTTTTAGAACTTGTGAGGTCAGGCTTTGTCCAATAAGTGTTTGTGTTTAGATAGGTACAATATCAATAAGCATACATTTTCATTATGTAATAAAAACCAAATATAAATGTATTTACAATAAATTAAAATAACTACAAACATGTTAGTCAATATTTTTTTCCACTAATAAACCTTTTGGTATGCAGTCATACTACTTAGTGAGTTTGCAGTACGTTCGCTGAATATACTGTATAAATGTCTTAACAATATTAAAATTTATATTATATTTATATTAAAACTACTATAACATGTCTGTAATATAAAACATCAATGACATCAATTCTTCTAGAGCAATGCCATTTGTTTCCCAATTATTGCTGAAAATAGTAATAAACTTACTTGGCACGATAGTGGATTTCACTCTGCTGTATACCATTACAGTATTTGTAAAGTTGAAATCACACAAGCAGTTTTTGTTTACCAAAGCCAGAAGTAGAGCCGGAAAGGAAGGGTAAGTGTATGTTCATACAGCGTAATTGCGGCGTGTACAGTACAGCCACAGTTACGCTGGGTGTTTTGGGAGTCGTGCTGACCAGCCCGCGAGGGGGGGGGGGGCAGCCCGCTGCACTCGAGGCGCGTACTCGCCTCAAGTAATTTACATGTCACTTATCTCCCAGAGTGTACAATATGATCGTATTGTACTAGCGGGGAGAGGAGGCGTAAACCATAGTTCTCTATGAGAGCTATGGATTACCGTAATTATGGGGCGCATTTCCCCATGTATTAAGCGCAGAACGACACGAAATACATGGCGAAATGTGCCCCATAATAAGCCGTGTGAATATAGCCTAAGTATAAAGGGAAGACTGATAAAAAAACATTTATCCATGGCTGTGCTTGGCTCAGAAGGCTGCATCAAAAACTGCTACTAAAACTGCCACAAAAACTGTATATGTAGAATTCCAGCTTAAAGGGCATTCATTTTAAATAACCCATAGTCAAACAGGTCACAAGGACGTTGTGCATAAACAGCGAGCCCATCATTTGAGACCACTATTAATTGGTTGGATTAGAGAACACCTAAAAAAATCCTCTTTCTAATTTACACAGAATATCTACTTCACATGAATGTAAAAACTACCGGTAAATAACTCTATTAACCCCTCTCCAACATCAACTTAGGTGACCCCATCAGCCTCCAGGGTTCTGATGAATTGCTGTAGTAGCTGAGGGTGAAATAAAAGACCTTCATGGACCAATACACTGGTGGGACTAAAAAGAATGTAAAAAAAAAGCTTAATAAACTTCAAACAAATGAAGAAATGTCAAAAAGTACCTTAGTACCTCTTTAATTTGGTTATACAAATTTTAACTATGCACAAAAATAAAATGAAAAAACATTCAGAATTAGTATTACCATATCACTATTAAATCAAGAAGCTAATATATATATATATATATATATAAATATATATAATATATATATATATATATATAATATATATATACACTCAAGAAGCTTATATATACACTCAAGAAGCTTACATATATATTAGCTTCTGCAGTTATTAGTGATATATATACCCTAAAGGGGCAGCGTAAAAAAATCAAGCTCTCATGTGGGTGCATTGTTGGGGGAAATAAATAAAAGTTATGGCTATTGAAACTCAGTGATGAAGAAATGAAAATAAAAATCAATGTGTCCTCAAGACCCAAAATAGCTGTGTCCTTAATAGGTTAAATAGGGTGCATGGAGATTTTAATTTTTGCAGTAATAAATATTCTCCCAACCTCATTTGTTTCTGTCTTTATTTAGTAATAGCAAGGTCCCTGAAAATGTTAAGCCATCCCTAAATCAATTCCGTGATCTAACTCCGACCTTTCAATTTAAGTTTACAGTACGCCTGATGAGACTGACATTTTCTTGTAAAAAGCACTGTATAAAGCATATTCAAGGGTAACTTGATTAGTGGCTGCCCACATTACATTTGGGAAGTATGTTTAGCATGTATAACAAGAAAGCTCCATAGGAGTCCATTAGCCAAACAGAGGCCAACTGAGTGTCTTTTTGTATATATGTCAGTATACCACAAAAAAGTCTAACATAGCATGGGAAACTACGTTATTCCATTCCACAGAGTAAAGCAAGAAAAAAAAAACATATACGGTATGTTAAACCTGTATTTTTTTTACCATATGGCCCAATGGGTGATCAATGATACTACATGGCATCATAGGCCTTTGTTAAATGGTAACTCCGTGGACAGTCATCACTAAAACTTCACAAATCAAGATTAAAAAAAATAAGGATTTGGCACCCTCTGTCAATGCATAGGGTTTCAAAGATACTATGCAGGGGATTCGACCTGTGGGTTGAAGTGGAGGTAATAGGGATCATGGGAGGAACCATGAGAACCTCCAAAAGAAGCAGTGGTTACTGCTGCAGGATCCAGCCTCTTCTTACTATTTCTGGCATTTCCCATAGACATAGTTCACCCACTACATCAGATAACAGGCAGGGTCCACTGCATCCACAAGTATGATCTAAGGGTGACATGTATGAACGGAGCTGTGCCAGTTTTCTGGCATACTTTTAGCCAAAAAACAGTCATAGCCCTGTCTGACAGGTGTAATAGTCGCACGCCAAGTTTTAGCGCAGTCTGCACTAGACAGGACACTTTTGAATGTGACAAAGTTTGCCGTAAAACTGCCATACAAATCCATACCATGGCTGATACAATGTTTGCTGCATAACATTCTATGCGCCAAATTGATGCATCATACACTGTGAACTAGTGTTTGGCACATAACGCTGTCGTATTCTATACTCCTCTATATCGATTTAGAACTGGCGTGTCGGCGTCAAGTTTTATACATATTGCCCTAAATATCTAAGATACCTAAATGTCAGGGAGTGCAAAGAATCAGGTTGAAATTAAAATAACTATTAAATTATAAGGGACTGCTTTTTTCGTTCTCAGGGGCTAGAAGTATAATGTTCATAAAATTTTATGGAGGACCCTGTTCCTTTCTTCTCAATAATCCTGTATTGAAAAGGTCAATGACATAGACTGAATAAAATAAGATTAATGCTTAGTTCCTTCTTAGATCGGAAAATGCTGAGTCTTTGAGCTAGAGTGTACAGATATAGAAGAGCTGATTTAGTGAATTTTGCAGGGCTAAGTTTGCTTACATCAGATTGTGATATCAGAATGTATTATTTGTTGATTTTCACAAGAATACAGCCATTCTATGGATCCAGTCATAATGGTAGGCACTCTTGTAATATATAGTACTTCCTCAGCTGTGTGATAACAGGAAGCTCAGCAGTTGAGTGTCTAGACACATACAAAACAGCTCTACGTTGAGCTCAGGTTGAGCTTTGGAGGTCAGATTTTTTTAAAGGGAGGAAGGAGGGGACACGTATGAAGACTGAGGGTGAGAGGAAGAAAATTAGACAAAGCACAGCAAAGGATCCCCAGGGTTGTAGTTACTCAGCTGCAGAAGGCGATGCTACAAACAATACAAAAAAAGGCTGGTTAGGCTGTGGGAAGTTGTATAGCAGTGACTGGCATATTAGCTCTGCTATTCCTAGCTATTCCTGTTACAGTGGCATGACTGCAGGAGGTTTATATTCTGTAGTGAACAAAGTTACAGAGTCTATGGGTTTAAACTTGTCGTTAACTTAGGTAAACAAACTCCTGTGCTGAAGAGAAGACTTGGTAAGGAACGACTCATTATGTCCACCCAGCAGTTTATGGAGCAATCAGATAAGAGAGAGATAGCAGGGAGTTTGGTAACCAAAAGAAACACGTGTATATTAGCAGTAGATGAAATCTTATTCTCCAAAGCAAAATCAAAACAGTAATGTATTTAGTAACAGCCTTGTCACATCAAGGGAGATACAGTGAGCCCTAACTGGAACCCAGCCCACTGTCCCTGCCTACTTGATGTGCTGCCCTAAGCAGCAGCCACCAACTGGGCGGCAGTCCCTGCGCTGCTAGAGTGCTGGGGCCATCAGTAAGAATAAGCGTCAGACAGTCCGGGTCGATAGGTCAGTAACGTCAAGCTAATAATCAGAAAGCGAGAGAGAAGTCAGAAATCGAGCCAGAGGTGAAAAACACGAATGGAAGCGAGGGACAGAATCAGAGCGCAAGACAGAGTCAGGAAACAAGCAGAGGTCTGGTACATGGATAAGCAAACAAACTAACAAAGCACAGGTAACTAAGGCAGCCAGGAGAATATCATAGGCACTGCTCTCAGCCAGCTACGCAAGTTTTCTGCCATGCTTTGCAGCCCCAAAAAAGATCTGTTGCAGCTCTGTTCTATAGATGTATGAACAGGCCTACGGCCAAACCTGTCGCACGCTGCACCAATAATGACACTTTTGAATGCTATAAGTTTGCTCGGTGAGGATGGGTTGTCACACCAGAATCGTACGATTGCACCAAAGTCTAGTGCGAAACATATTGTGATCTTGCACAGCTCTGGGATCACCGCAAGAGTCCTTCAGGCATAGAGACAGAGGCAGTATTAAGGTGCAAACAGTTCCTTGGTCCGTATGTTTATTTGTGCAGAAAACAAATATATGGTAACATGCACAGGAAACAGCAAACAAACAAAACTCCTGCTCTTCTGAGCACTTACTAACAGTGGTTTAGTTCCCTCACTAGCACCTGGTAAAGCCGACACTGGCTTTCACCAGTGTGAACGCCTTCCGCCCAGAAGGTAGACTGGAGTTGCAGCCAATGCCCAGTCAGCTACCTGCTGACCTTAAATACGCCAGGGAAATCCTGGAGTGGAACATGGGGAGTAAGCACCCACCCTGCTCTATGCTTACTCCCAATGAAAGGCCGACCCGGGAATGGCTGGAAGCCATACTAACTAACAAATTAAACATAGGTCGACAAACTATACTGTTGGCACCTATTTAACGCTGGCCTTTCACTCCACCAAGGCTTCTTACCTTGGTGGCATGTGTCTTGATCTCTCCATGCATACACCCAGAATCTGGCTGGGATATATACGCCATTGCAGACTTTTCCAGCAGTTTGGCGTGTAACTGTCGTACAAATCCACATAACTTTCAAAGTGACATGGCTAAGATAAATTTTACCGAAGACTTGAATACGTGTAAAGTGCTGTGAGACACTTTCATACATGCTTACAATATAAGAACAGCCACTGAGTATATCCAAGTATCACCCGCAGGCATGGTAATAGGGTCTCCACGCCCTATATCAAACTGAACCACATATGCAAACCGGCCAGCACCATTTAAAACTTCCTAATAACTTTCTTGAAATCCATAGTCCATGGAAGACTTCACTCGAACACGAGTTCCAGACGAAACGCTAGGAGACCGGACAGAGCGCATCCACGCCTGCTGCAATGTTTCGAGAAAGACACTCCTCTTTCTCAAGCAAGGCAATCACACGCCTTAAATAGGATACATTGTAACATGCAATTAGATAATAAAACCACTCAACAAAGTACACTTTACGTAATTGACAAGAACGCCCTTAAACTAAAGGTTTCATTAATCCCTTTTGGGGCCATAGAATCCATCAAGTGGATCCAAAAGGATGGGCAGGACAAGTCATTAATGTGCTGAATTCATCTCTGCTAGCGCTGGCTGCATGGCGCAGAGATGAGAACAAAGGGCGACATGTCAGAAAAGAGGCACCGCCATGCAAGTTTTAAGGCACATTAAATGAGTGTATAGTGCGCCTGAATGAATGAACCTGTCAAAAATCAGGAATGTGGTAAACCTTGCATAGTAAAATTGATGCATCTAATCTATGCACATAGTATAATGTAGGCGCATAGCATATCATCACTAGCATATTTGATGGACCTACTGTACTTTAGGAGCATTCAAATGTGTCGTTCTGGCGTTTAATGCGCCTAGTTTTGATGTACTACAGTTCATTTATATAGAGAATTGGGCGTCAACAGTTTTTTGCAGCAAAATACACCAAAAAAAAAATGGTGCAGCTCTAATGGGACATGTCACCCAAAATTTCTCTGAATCGCTTTCAGATGGGACATGGGTTATCCCTATTAAAATGGGGCTAACGCACATCCAAATCAGGGGTGAAAACTGGCTCTGTGAAGTTAAAAACCTTGGCAGAATTCTGAGATACTGCCTCGGATTTTGGACTACGATTCCACATATGATTTTTCCCATAGAGAGAACCACAAAAAGGTCTTGGAAGGCGGGGAGGAAAAAAAAATGTCATAGCAGTAGTAAGGATATGTTCACACAGCATATTGGGACATACTTTGGACGTAATTTCGCCAAAATATATGCCAAAATACATCCCAAACAATGTACTCTACTTTTCTATAAAATACACGCCGTCAATAAAACACTGTGTATTTTATGCTCGTAATTGCAGACGTGTCTGAAAAGAAGTAACATGTCCCTCCTTCACATCTGTTTATGCGCTGACAAGTTTTAAAGTATAGGAGGCAAAGATGTGCCTCGGCGATTGTGCGACATTTGTGCATTAATATTACAGCCTTGTAAGCATGAAATTTCAAAGCACAAACGACTGTGCGCAAAACTGCACACTGTAATATGCCGCGTGATCCCGGCCTAAGGGGCTGAAGGGCTGTTCCAGTCCTATGTAAATAAATCTTAATACATCCTATACGCAAAACAATGACAGTTCCACACAGACATAAAAGACAGACAGATTAGATTTTCATTACATTAAACAAGCAAACAATCTGCTGTATCTTTGAAGTGAAGCAAAATTTAAAAAAGTTATGTATTTGGTAATAATATTTATTTTTGCCTGTATGTTTAAAGTTAATCAGTGAGATGGGAATATCCCTTTTAGCAACTTATTCCTCTGTTTTTTCAACTTTGTGGGGGGCTATCTGCAACACAGACCCATCACAACTGTCATGGATATAGACATAACAGAAATACTGACACTAGTTGGAACATTGCCCAGTTTAAATAAAACTAGAAAAATTAATTAATCAATCAGTTAACAAATTCAATTAAATAACATGTTTTAGAATTGTAACTTTTATTGTTCACTACGTCAGTTTGGAAAAGGAAGATTTGGTGGTCTACAGGAAAAAATAAAACACATACATTACATCCTATCTATGTTCTTCTTTTATGGTCTTCTGGGAGAGATGGCTTCAGCTCCTGCACTTTCAGGTGTGTGTTGGCTGCAAAACATGATTGACTATGCACTGATGTAATGGATCAGGAATTTAATCATCAGAAATTTGTCACCCCTGTACAACATTCCCTAGCGCATAATGTTGACTGAAATCTGATTAACTAAACTCACGTTCCCCCGAGCATCCCTCCCTCGCTGGATGTCAGAGAAAATTCATTTTCTATCCGCTGCTTCAGAAATTATACATTGATTCTTTGCTGTTTGCTCAACATCCTTGTTCAATAAATAAACAATTCCAGGAGAAAAATGGGCAACCTCACAACACCTCGGCCAATGAATAGCAGCAGAGAAAGCATTCCTATATATACACGCAGACATATGGACTGAATTAAGCAGCCAGCAACAGATGTGAAACTGTAATTCACCGTTCAAGACCACAATCACAATGAGCCCTTCTGAGCGCCGGTATGTGTGAACCTCTATTACAGCTTCACATAGACGGGCAGAACAAAAATAAAATCATTGCTGATTGCCAATCAACACCTGAATGACAACAGATTTGTTGATTCAAAGAATAGGCATTTCAGCAGGGTCATTAGCAGCTGAGCAATTTGGGAGCACAGACGCTGTGATTTGTTCTAGGTTTCGGGACTGTCTTTTCTTTCTTACTTGCTTGGAATAATAAAATGTGTTCTCATTATCTTTTTCTTATGTGTCTTGTTAGATTAGAGTTATGTGATAGAATGGTTTCAGTGAGATTTGAACTGGAGTCTGCTTCTCATTAAAGGAACACTAAGGGGTATATTTTATTTTATTTTTTTATTTTCTGCCTTCGAAAGCATTGTTAACAAAGCAGAAAATGATGTGACATCCCATCTACATGTGCTCATTTAGACTAGCAAGAACAGAAAGGTGCTGCACATTTATACTATCTGCGTCCTTAGATAATTAAAGTTGGAAATTCGGGGTTACACTGAACAGTATGCAGAAGAGGCAGGTGCTGTGCCATATGTAGATTACTTACACTGGGAACAGTACTGAATAGGGTATTTCATATTCTGTTTTCAAGGGAGATGTCTAGGCTAAAATAATCAAAATGAAGAAAGAAGAATGAGACATTTATGGTATTTACAACTTTTTATAGGTATTTAAAGCTGATTGTATCGGTTGTTAAGAGAGCCAGCTTGAGTTTCAGGCTCCAGAGATTTATGTGTCATGTATTGAGAGCACGAGCGTAACTATACGTCTTTTCCGGTTCCATTTAAATGTGCTTTGTGGAATGCCCGATCCGTCTGTAATAAACTCACTGCTGTGCATGACCTATTGCTCTCTAACTCCCTCAATCTCCTAGCTCTCACAGAAACTTGGCTTCAGCAATCAGACACTGCTTCCCTTGCCGCTCTCACCTATGGCGGCCTTCACTTTACCCATATGCCCAGACCTGAGAACAGGCCGGGTGGAGGAGTTAGCTTACTTCTCTCTCCACACTGCACCTACCAGGTCATTCCTCCTGCACCCTCCCTCAATTTACCCTCCTTTGAGGTCCACACCCTCAGACTCTTCCAGCCATTTTCTCTCACAGTCGCGGTTGTGTACAGACCCCACGTCTCACCCCGCCAGTTTCTGGATCATTTTGCTGCCTGGCTCCCTCACTTCCTCTCTATTGAAATACCCACTCTCATCATGGGTGATTTCAACATCCACATTGACAAACTTATGTCTCCTTCTGTCTCTTGTCTTCTTTCACTAACCTCTTCCCTTGGCCTCTTGCAACTTATAGACTCTCCAACTCACAAGGATGGGAACTCTCTTAATCTGGTCTTCTGTCGCCTCTGCTCTATTTCAAATTTTAGCAACTCTCCTTTGGCTCCCTCTGATCACAACCTTATTTCCTTCACTATCACTAACTCTCGGCCTTCTCTGGACACACCTACCCATCACCCTTTCTGAAATCTCCACTCTATAAACACTCAGGAAGTTATTGATACCATATAGTCCTCACTGCCCCTAATCTCCTCCTTCTCCTGTCCTGACCTGGCTGTCAAACATTACAATGAAACTCTCACAACCACCCTGGACATGTTGGCACCACTCACACACCACACCACCAGAGTCAGACGCCCACAGCCTTGGCACACACCTCAGAATCGTTTTCTCCAGCGATTTTCCAGGTGTGCTGAACGTCTGTGGAGAAATTCAAAGCTACCTTCAGACTTTCTCCACTATAAATTCATGCTCAGGACTTACCACACTGCCCTTCACTCCGCCAAAAAAAAATATTTCACCTCCCTCATCTCAACACTACACAACAACCCAAAACGCCTGTTTGACACTTTCCACTCCCTCCTCAGACCTAAAGCTCAGACCCTGGTCATTGACCTCTGTGCTGTAAACCTGGCCACTCACTTCAAAGACAAAATCGTCAGTATCCGGCACAACATCACTTCACAATCCCCAAATAACACCAAATATGTCCCTCCCTGCATGTCCTCTAATCTGCTTTCAGCCCTTGACCCGACATTAGAAGAAGAAGTGTCCGGGCTTCTACTGTCTGCATGCCCCACCACCTGCTCTAGTGACCTCATCCCCTCCCACCTTGTCCAGTCTATTTCTCCAGCTGTCCTCTCTCACCTCACTACAATCTGTAACCTCTCTCTCTTTACTGGAATTTTCCCATCCTCCTTTAAATACACTATTATAACACCTTTACTAAAAAAGCCCTCTCATGACCGTCCTGCCCTGCTAACTACCGACCAGTCTCTAACCTGCCCTTCATCTCTAAACTCCTGGAACGCTTGGTCTACTCCCGCCTAATCCACTATCTCTCTGCTAACTCTCTTCTCGATCCTATACAATCAGGTTTCCGCACCTTACACTCCACAGAAACTGCTGTAGCAAAAGTTTCAAATGACCTCCACACTGCTAAATCCCAGAGTAGCTACTCATTGTTGCTTCTCCTGGATCTCTCTGCAACATTTTACACTGTTGATCACCACCTCCTCCTCAACATGCTCAGCGCCATCGGCATCCAGGACACCGCTCTTTCTTGGTTCTCATCCTACCTCTCTAACCACTCCTTCAGTGTCTAATTTTCGGGTTCCACCTCCGCTCCTCTTCCTCTTGCTGTTGGGGATCCACAGGGATCCATTCTTGGTCCTCTCCTCTTTTCAATCTACACAACCCCCATTGGACAAACCATTAGCAGATTCGGTTTCCAGTAACATCTCTACGCTGATGACACCCAATTATACATCTCTTCCCGAGACATCACTCCTGCCCTGCTACAAAACACCAGTGACTGTCTGTCCGCTGTCTCTGACATCATGTCCTCTCTCTATCTTAAACTGAACCTCACTAAAACTGAAGTTTTAGTCATCCCACCGTCTACTAACCACCCCCACCCTGCTATCTCTGTGTGTGTGTGTGGCACTACCATAACTCCTAGGCAACAGGCCCGCTGTCTTGGGGTTATACTAGACTCGGATCTGTCCTTCACCCCATATATCCAATCCCTTGCCCGCTCCTGTCACCTGCACCTCAAGAACATCTCAAGAATCCGTCCTTTTCTCACTGTGGAAACAGCTCGAACTCTCATTGTTGCTCTTATTCTTTCTCATCTTGACTACTGTAACTCCTTGCTTATCGGTCTCCCTCTCTGTAAACTCTCTCCTCTCCAATCTGTCCTAAATGCAGCAGCCAGGTTTGTCTTTCTTTCCAGCCGCTATACTGATGCCTCTACTCTGTGTCAGTCACTGCACTGGCTGCCTATTCAGTACAGAATACTACACAAACTAATCACTCTCACCCATAAAGCTCTCCACAGTGCTGCACCTCCCTACATCTCCTCCCTAATCTCTGTCTACCACCCTACCCGGGCTCTCTGCTCTGCTACTGATCTAAGATTACACACTTCACTCCTCCCATGCCCGTCACCAAGATTTTGCACTTATTGCACCAGTTCTCTGGAACATGCTACCCCATGTGATCAGGCACACTCACAACCCTCACAGTTTTAAGTGCGCTCTGAAAACTCATCTTCTTAGATAAGCCTACCAAGATCCCTAACTCTTATCCCTCCAAATTCTGTCACACATTCGTCACTTCCTGCATTTTGGCACCCACAGGCACTTATCTGTATATAGATGTATGGTTGCGATGACAGGTTCATCCACTTTTTTATGTATACTACCCCATATTTATGTAACATGGCTGGACCATGTAAACCAAGCACTTGTCACCCTTTGTTTCACCTATACACCCTTATAGATTGTAAGCTCTTGCGAGCAGGGCCCTCACACCTCGTGCCTCATTTGTAAGTAGCTTTTTTATAATGTAATGTCTGGTTTGTCTGTGCTTATACCCTCTATATTGTAAAGTGCTGCGGAATATATTGGCGCTATATAAATAAAGATTATTATTATTATAGCCATAGCAGCCATAGCTATTGGACCCAGAGGTTAAGGTGCCCCACTCAGGTACAAAAACAGTGGTTTTTTTGTAGTTAGTGTTTTTTTGCTATCTAGCACTACTAGGTTCCCTGATATATGCTGCTATTATTTATACCTTTACTTATACTGGGGAACAAAAAATTTTTTTTTGGTGCCTAGAAATTTTTAACTTATTCTGGGTATTTGAGTGCTGCTGAGTCCGAAAATCCCATCCATTTTGTTCTATCAGCTCTAGTTTATGAGATGTTGATTACATGATTCTAAATTGTTCTTGTGATTAATTTGTTTATAAATGCGTAGTGCAGATGAATACAATTTAAAGGAGGTGAAATTGTCCTTTTTGTTTTCCAGTTCTATTGCACTCACTGCGTGTCAGTGTTGCCAAAACCGGCATAATTTATTCCTATAACTTTTAAATAATTCTATTGCAGTCCGTGCGTCTGTTTGCCGCAAAGAGCTCCCTTGTATGCAAATTGTGTTATACAAATTTCAAAGTAAATTACGCCTGTTGTCAGTGGTGCGAACACCGCCATATTCATTCCACATAACATTTAAATACTCTTATTGCAGTTGGTGCGTTTGTTTGGCACAAAGAGCTCAGTTGTACGCAAATTGTGTTATACATATTTCGTAGTAAATTGCGCCTGTTGTCAGTGGTGTGAAGACTGCCATATTAAATCCATATAACATTTAAATACTCTTATTGCAGTCCGTGCGTCTGTTTGGCGCAAAGAGCTTAGTTGTATGCAAAATGTATTATACATATTTCCTAGTAAATTGTGCCTGTTGTCAGTGGTGCGAAGACCGCCATATTTAATCCATATCACTTTGAAATATTTCTATTGCAGTCCATGCGTGTGTTTGCCACAAACAGCTCAGTTGTATACAAATTGTGTTATACATATTTCATAGTAAAGCGCGCCTGTTGTCAGTGGTGCGACAACCGCCATATTTAAACCATATCACTTTTAAACAGTTCTATTGCACACAGTGCTTCGCAATTTGGCCCAAATAGCACACTTGTATGATAGTTTGTTGAAAACTATCAATTGCTAGTCCTACTGGGCAGTTGTAAATACCTGGGACTGAAGGAAGAACACTGTTGATTTGGTGTTACGGTTCTTCCACCAGACCGCATTTCACAGGTATTCGATAGAAACAATTCTGTTTCTAATCCTAGTTGTTAATGAAAAATACGTATTCCATTTAGTAATTTCTTCAAGAAAGTTTCAAGCACTGTCAATGGTTTTGGGGTCCTGGTGCTGTGAAAATCAGCTATAATCCAGGTCCTTTGGTACAGAAATGTGGTTTCTAACTGGTATTTCTTCCTTACAATTTTTAACAATTGTCAACAGTGGCCAAAGGTTCATGTTTTGAATTTTTGGGAGCATGGTGCTTTGACATACAGCTATACTACAGGTCCTATTGTAAAAAGTGTGGTTTCTATCAGGCATTTGTTCTTCACAATTGTCAACAGTGGTCGAAGGGTCATGTTTTGAATTTTTGGGGTCATGAAGCTGTCAAAAACAGGAATAGGTCGGACACTGTTAACGGACACATATTGCAAAGTGACTTGTTTTTGCTAGAAGTTTAACTTAAAAAGCAATCCCTGTAGTGAAACAACCCCTTTAATACAATTGAAAAACTGAGAAAAAAAGACGTTGTGGGGTTCCCTCCTATTTTAAAACTGTGTTTTCTAGAATTAAACTACTAAAAAACTTGCATTTACAAAATAGCTGATAAAAATATTCCTCTGAATTGTACAAGGGAGGTACAGGAAGACTTTAACAGATTTAGGTTATTCAGAGGCTATGGAGTATGGAGCACATTCACCACCCCAAGAACAAAGACAATTTCCTCCAGCACGTTGAGTAAAACAAGAAAAAGAAAGCCAAGAAAAAGGGCGTCAACCACCAGCATTTCCAAGTGAAGCTCAATTGGTCCGCACTCATACGGAGGGGCAAGCGCTCTCGTAGAGGCAGAAATTTCTCATGCACTACCCAGGTCTTGACTGTGTACTGAGGAAGGCTGGAGGTCACACTTCCGCTTCCGCACTCTACTTCGGCCCGACTGTTTTTGTTGCTGCGTCATAGGGGCATTTTTGCCGTGTTAATAGATGACGGACGCCAGCCCTGGCTCTCACCGCACCCACTCTATGTCCGGCCCTGCTACCTGAACCACCGTGATCCACGTTCACAGCCTCACCCTCCTTGATCAGTAATTTCCTTCAACCCACTTGACAATATAATGCAGGATTTTCAGACAGGCCTTGTTAATCTACTGGGGACATCTGTTTTGTTTGCTTCACGTTCTAATGTCACAGTGGAAAAACGTCACCAATGTTCCAGCAGTAGAATGGCAAGTAGCTGTAGAAGCAGCAGCAGCATTGGAAAACTTGTTTTTTTTAAAAGAGTTTATTTATTATTGCAATTTTTTCTGCTGATGGTCCATAAGGGCACCTGTGCGCGTTTTGGGGTCATGCTGCGGTCAAGGACAGGTATAGTCTATGTCCAGATCAACTAAAATGGTGGTTCAAAGACTACTTTTTTCCGGCACTTTTTTAATCTGTGGGTCATGCAGGTTTGGGGGACATGCTGTGGTCCATAACAGGGATAGTCAATGTCCAGTTAAACTAAAATGGTGTTTCAAAGACTACTTTCTTCCAGGAACTTTTTAATCTGTGGGTCATGCAGGTTTGGGGCTCATGCTGCGGCCCAGGACAGGAAGAGTCAATGTCCAGTTCAACTAAAATGGTGGTTCAAAGATTACTTTCTTATGCCACTTTTTAATCTGTGGGTCATGCAGGTTTGGGGCTCATGCTGCGTCCCAGGACACGGAGAGTCAATGTCCAGTTCAACTAAAATGGAGGTTCAAAGACTACTTTCTTCCGGCACTTTTTATTCTGAGGTTCCATCAGGGGCATCTTTGCTGGTTTTGGGGCTGGCTGCTGTAAAAGAAATCATTAGTAAAGGTCTTATTGTCAAAAAGCTAATTTGCCACGCTTCAAGCCGATCAAAAAGAGCGGTTACTGGGTGTCCACTCTCCTTGATCCACGTTCCAAATCTAAAGTCAGCAATTTCCTTCAACCCACTTGACAATAGAATGCAGGAATTTGACACAGGCCTCACTGGGGACATCTGTTGCGTCAGCTTCATGTTCTAATGTCACGGTGGTACAACGTCCTCAACGTGCCAGCAGTAGAATGGCAAGTAGCAGCAGCAGCAGAAGCAAGATTGGAAAAATGTTTTTTTTTTTAAATAGTCAATTTCTTATTGGGAATGTGTATTCTGAGTGTGGTGGTTTTGGGGTCAGGCTACTTTAACATGAATGCCAGCGGTGGCAATAGGGCAGTATTCCTGCCAGGGGCCGGAATGAAAAAGGTGCCTGGTGATATGTTAAAAGTAGGAAGCAGTAATGGGTGGGCACCCCATTTGATTTAGCTTCATGTGGCCCTGTCTGTCACCGAACCTGCTGTAACTGAGGCCCTGCCAGCTGAACCTCCTCGTTCCCTGTTGGGACGTTCTTGTTGCCACTGGCACTGCATGTATGACAAGTTGTTGGTCCCTGGTGCAAAAAGTGATAGGGGTCTCCTGGCAGTTCCCAGGTGCCATTTGCAATAGCAGTGTCTTGTTTGTGTGAAAGGGACCCCGTTGCTGCTGGTACCGCTGTACCTGCTGTGGCTACGCCGTCCTCATGTTTTCTGTTGAACATAATGCATTATTTTAGCCTATGAATTGTTTTCTGTGACTTTTATAACCTAATTGTCTTGCCTAAGAGGTAGCACATATTCAGGTTACTGTTGTGGATGTTAGTTCCAGCTTCTCCTCCCCTGTTTGGGTGTAAGAATGAAGCTGTTGTTCCTCTCCCATAGACTTTAATGGTCATCGGCGATTATCGACTATCGGATATCGGCATGATAATTGCCGATATCGGTTATCTAACTGATAACGATTGTCGACACAATCACTCATCACTACTTGTAAGATTTACAAATTAAAAGGAAACAATTCAGCAGGATATACAGAGTATTAGGCACACTCTTTCACAATTTATGTAAATGTATAAAGACCTCATACTACTTTTACGGGTATGTATCAATGTGCACCTTTGACTAAAGGATTAATTTTAATAATTATCGACTTATGGTTTTCTGTTCACAGGATTCTACAGTATATAGATTATAAGGAATGACATGAAATATATGTGTATATGTATATATATTGTGTTTTAATCTAAACTAAATGGTTGGAATCCATATTCCACTATGTACACCATCGAGAAGCTCTGAGGTGCTTTATATTGTTGATTCCATAAGAGTTTTGTGTGCAGGGGAACACTGGACAGCTAACAGCTACAGCAAAGCCTAATGTTTATCTCCTGACAATCAACTGGCGCAGAAAGCACATTTTACAGTGACATGATCATAAATTAACTTTCATCATTGCTGTAATCTTTTTAAAGTGGATTTTCCACATGCACATAATGGAGGCATTCAATTTAGGGACTTAATGAATATTGTGAAAACTCAGCCTAACGATTCATTGAACAATTACCTGGAATATAATTCATTCCTCCTGAATATCACTTAGATTACAAAATGGTTGTCTCCACTGACTATGACAGGCTGTCTAAAGTGGACGTTTTCATGGAAATGTAGTAAATGAATAAACAAGACAAGCCTTACAAATACCAGTTAGGCCATTCTTCAGAGGTTTGTAACAATGCTTTTTCCTGTATTTTTAACCACTTCATCTTCTACCACTGCAGTAATTTTTATTTTTATTGCATTTTCTCCTTCCCTCCTTCCAAGAACCATATTTATGTGTTCATAAAGTAGATAGTTTTTTAAGGGACAATATATACCTGTAAATGATACCTTTTAATGATACCATATAATTTACTGGAAAACTAAAAAAAAGTATTTGTGGGAAATAATAGAAAAAAACACAATTGCACTGTTTTTTTGGGTGTACTTTTTATGCAGTTCATAGTACGATGATATCGGTGTGATGACCGGGCCAGAGGGCGCAGAGAGAGGGCAGGAGTAGCATATCATTAAGCTAGGTCTACACAGCAAATGTCAAAATGCTGTCCAAAATCCAACAGCATTTTGTCATTTGCTGGACCACAGTTTTGGCGCGGCTTTGCGCAAAAGTCACGGTCGGTTTTCGGATTTGCAATCCAGTGCAACCATGCGGAATATGTTTCATATCTCCCAGGATTTTAAACAGGACAGTAAAAAATCCGTGCTGTGTAAACTACAGCACTGATTTTTCATTGCTGTCTATGCAGCACAGGGTACCATCGGATTTACGGCAGATTCAAAATACTGAATCTGATGGAAAACCTCTACTGTGTAGACCTAGCCTTAGGCTAATTCCACACAGCAAAGTGAAAAAGCCATCCAAACTCCGACTGCATTTTCACTTTGCTGGACCACGACACACCGCCGTTTTTTTTGCGCAAAAACATAAGGTCGGATTTCTGACGTCCTAGTACATTAGGGCTGCGGGAATCCGACATTGTTCCCACGGAATATAGAACATGTTCTATGTAGTAATAGGAGCATTACGTTTGTAGCATACCTTGCTCTCTCACTTGTCTTTACCCCAAAAATTATAGCCCCCTTTTAAAATGTGCCAAGGACTAATTTATGGAAATGCTTTTCTAGGGCATGCTTTCTTGGGCAAATTTGATACCAAAATTATCTAGGACTGGTGATTTTCTAAATAGGTGGTCATATGTTTGTTCTGCACATTATCACAATGCAAAAACTTTAGAATTTGTTTAACCCTTTAATGACACATGACGTAAATTTACATCCTGGTGCTGTTAAGGTTCTATGTAGTGGGATTACTCAGTTTTTCCGCTACATAGAAGGCTGATGTCAGATACTAATTGCAGATGGCATCTGCCAGTAACAGCAGGAAATGGAGCCAGCTCTGTTCCCTGTTGCTTTAAACGCTGCGCTGTTCGGTGTCTAATGAACGAGAAAGGTGTCACGCACAGCGAGATCACGGGGAGCCAATCCATTAGCATGATGGCTGGAAGTCCTGTGAAGGCTTCCATTGCAGCTATGTCTCCTGTTTTATCACCCTGCTAAAGCCAGGGGGACTGAAAGTCAAAGTAGAAAAAATTAAAAATTATGTTTAAAAGTATAAAAAAAAATATAAAAAATTCAAATCACCCCCCTTTTGCTATTTTACAAAGAAAAAAAGTTAAACATAATTGGTATCACCACCTCTATAAAAGTCCAGTTTATTAAAATGTAACATAATTAGTTCCATATGCTGAACAGTGTAGAAGAAAAAATTTCCAAATGCCAAAACTGTGTTTCTTTTGGGCATTTCAGGTCCCCTAAAAATTGGAATAAAATGTGATCAAAAAGCTGTATCTATCACAAAATGGTACCAGTAAAAAGTATACTTCAGTGTGCAAAAAAATCACCATCACTCAGGTCCAGAGGTGGAAGAACAAAAAAGTTATTGGTTGCAGAAAATAGCGCTGCAACGCAAATTTAAGAAATAGAAAATGTTTGGATTTTTTTATGGTACTAAAACATAATGAAAACCCTACATATTTGGTATTTCTGGAATCATATCAAACTGCAGAATACAGATAACACATTATTTTTAAGAGTATTTTTTTTTATTTTTTCAAGAGTAAATGCCAAAAAACAAAACCTCTGCAAACATGGTACTTTATTTTCGCCCCACTTAGAATTTTTTTCAGTTTTCCAGTACATTCTATGGTGCAGTCAAAAACAACATTAAAAAGTAAATCTTGTCTTGAATAATAAAAACCCTCATATGAATATGTAGATGGAAAAATAAAAAAACTTACTGTTTTTGAACATAGAGGAGAAAAAAACTAATGTGATGAAAAGCTTGGTCCTTAAGAAATTAAAACGTAAATGAATACAAATTAGGGACTGTTATAAATATCAACATTTCAATACTGCCTACCTTTCAGCTCCTATTTGAGTTTCCTGTGCAGCAGACCCTTTGAGTCTTGGGTGCCTACTTAGACATCTCTCCCTGTAATTGTCCTTAGCAATATATACCTACCACAGCTATACTATATGATTATAACACTAAACTGATAAACTGCATCAAGATCACTAGACCTAGGCTAACCATGACATGAATATATGATTGTTTACCACTACTTTATTTGAATGTTCCACTAATGCTACTCACACTATGCCACAGCTATTCCAATGGCTACTCTGATGCTCCTCCTATGTATTTACTAGCCACACTAAACAACAAGTAGTTTGGATTATTTTTAGGTTTCTATATTTTATAGAATTTTTTTAATCGTTTTATATATGAATAAAAGATAAACCCTTCCAAAATTTAGCACATATACTGATCAGTGATGGGTTTTGCTGTAATTTTTTTTTTTTAATTGTATATGTATATTTATGGTTATCACTATTTTTAAGTCTTTCATCTATTCTAATTCATTTATGCCTTTTGACTTTTGTATATGTACTTTAAGGGCGACATGTATGAGCAGGGCTGTGCCCGGTTTCTGGCATGCTTTGAGCCAAAAAACATGTCGTAGCCCTGTTCGACAGATGTATGAACTGTCCTACACCAAAATCTGGCGTATGCTGCAATAGACCTGACACTTTTATATGTGCCAATTCTACGGGGGCGTGTCACACCAGATTTTTACAATGAGCCATATTTATGATTGTGTCACAACAAAATGTGGTGCAAAACTGTCGTACCAATCAATGCCAATTTCACAGACATATTTTGGTGCATACACTCTATGCGACACTTTTTGTCACATAAATGTGTCTCACAACGTCACACATTTCTAAAGTGCTGTGAGACACTTTCATGCATACTAAGGAATGCTACTCTAACTTACTGAGAAGTACTACTGTCGAGGCGGCCCCACTTTTTATATATTTCCCCCTAAATGTCTACAGTTACTTTCATCCTCAGACATAATTATAATGTATTTATCTGTCACCAATACTAAAAAGTATTATATTGAGTAAAGTCAGTAGCAATCACATCCATTTCATTATAAACTGAGCTGTTAATAGGATACAGTCTAATTTATATAAAAAGTCCTGAATTAAGCATGCATTGCTTCTGTGGCATTTGAACTTGTATCCCTTCATCCGACTTCTCATCAATGAACCTAAACAAGGTTTGACATGAGCAGTGACCCAATAAAACCTTGCAAGAACAGTAATGAAAGTTGTTTGAAGCTTTGAGACCTCAGAGTGACAAAAGGATTTTTACTGAAATGATGCTGAGAAATAGCAATGCACTAGCAGCAATTTGTGCTAAAAAATAGATGATTAACTTTGCTGCCGTTTTTGAAAGCGTGGCCTTAGTCTCCTGAGATCTGCACTTGGAGTCTTCCTATTCCATTTACATGTTTTAAATACAAAACTTCTTCAACCACACATAGATAAAATTAAATTATTTCACGCTAGGACATTCATCATGATGGGTCAGCTTGATGCATCATGACACAGATTGGAAGGCAGGAAATTAGATAGAGGAAACTCACAATAACATTTTAGGGCTTATGCACAAACAAGTTAAAAAGGTCAAAGTGGTCAAAGTACTGTATAATAGAATTGCATTATATGGTGGTATTGGCATTTCCAGTGAGATAATAACTATAGCTATTGTGCTTGTATTGTCATTAGTAGTTGTATCTACTATTTACTAACTCACCCTGTATTTAATCTCTGCCTTGTATTTGGCTGTCTTCACCAGTGCCATACACCACAAACTGAGCAGGAGTGTGCATATTTAACCGCTGCTCAGTTTAAACCCTTTCTCACTTCATGAGCACAGAGAGTGAGGACAGAGCACTTGTTGTCCCCATTTAAGTGATCTTGGGGGTCCCAGTTTGAACCCTCAGTAATCAAACAATTATCACTTATTCTGTGGATTTCTGATAAATCTCTATAGCTGGAATACCCCTTAGACTAGGTAAGTGATTTCTTGCAGGCAAGTAAAACTTTATAAAACATACATTTTCAACTATTTATTTTTTTATTTATTCATTTAAATAGTGCTGCTATATTCCACAGCGCTGTACAGAGATTAACATCATTCACATTGTTCCCTATCCCCATTGGGGCTTGCAATCTAAATTCCAGAGAAACCTATTCGTATATTTTTTGGAGTTTAGGAGAAACCAGAGTATCTAAAGGCAACCCACAGACCCATGGGAAGAACATACAAACTCTTGCAGATGTTGTCCTTGGTGGGATATGAACCCAGGACCCCAATGCTGCTAGGCAACAGTGCTAACAATTGAGCAACCATTGCTGCCCAACAATAGATCATCCTTGTAATTTTTGAATGTGCTGAAATCTTGAGAGAGAGCATGAAACTGATGCATAATGGCTCTCTGTTCTGGTTAAAAGAAGATTTTATTCTATGCTTATGAAAAGAAGGAAACCCCTTTAAAATATTTATTTAATTATATCAGACTGGTTTAGTTTACTTTTAAACCTAAAAAAAGAAAATAAACATACGGTATATCATTAATTCCCATCATTTCTCAAAGGAGAGTTGCTGCTGAACTGCTTTGGCTCAAAGGGTTAATAGGTAAGTAGTCTGAGCGAGTATTCTGAGCGGGCGAGTGGGGGGGTTTTGTCTAAAGTGTCGTTTGGCTTAAGTGTGGGACTTAATATTGGGGGACTTTAGATTTGAGGCTTTTAGAAAGTGCAGACTTCTACAGAGTTGTCATAATTGTATCTGTATTTCTTTTTTTTTGGTACCACCCCCATGAGTTACATGTTTGACAATGCTGTCCAGTGCACAACCTGTGCAATGTATGCCATCCTTGAGCAAAAAATCGAGGGTCCATACTGCTGTGCAGGATGTGTGCACACTGCACATTTAGAAGCCCGTATCCTGGATCTAAATGAGCAAGTGGCAACACTGAGATCCATTGCCAACTTGGAAGCGAGCCGGCTGCCCACTGAGCAATCACTCGCAGGTGTAGATGCTGGGGAGGATGGTAGCATGGAAGTGCAGGAACATGAGGCAGCTAGCTGGGTAACAGTTAGAAAGAAGGGTAGAGGGAAGAGTGTTAGGGAGGCTAGTCCTGAACTGGCACACCCCAACAAATTTGCAAGATTGGCGGATGAGGGGGATGTCGGCTCAGAAATAGCATTGCTGCAGTAAGACACTACCCCTGTCTGCTCCAGTAAGATTGGGAATACAGTAGGAGTGCAGGTCAGACTAGACAGGTGCTAGTAGTTGGGGACTCCATTATAAGGGACACAGACAGGGCAATCTGCCACAAAGACCGGGATCATCGAACAGTATGTTGTTTACCTGGGGCCCGGGTTCGACATATCGCGGATCGGGCTGACAGATTGCTGGGTGGGGCTGGTGAGAATCCAGCTGTCATGGTCCACATTGGCACCAATGACAAAGTTAGAGGTAGGTGGAGTGTCCTTAAAAATGATTTCAGGGACTTAGGCAAAAAGCTCAAGGCAAGGACCTCCAAGGTAATATTTTCAGAAATATTACCTGTTCCACGGGCCACACCAGAGAGGCAGAGGGAGATTACAGAGGTGAATAAGTGGCTCAAAAATTGGTGCAGGAAAGAGGGATTTTGATTTTTGGAGAAATGGGCTGACTTCTGTCTTGGCTACAGACTCTATGCTAGGGACGGGCTGCACCTAAATGGGGAGGTTGCAGCTGTATTGGGGGACAAAATGGCTAGTAAGCTGGAGGAATATTTAAACTAGGAACTGGGGGGAAGGGAAACTACACATATAGCATGCAAGATAGTGAAGATAGAGAGCTGGGAATTAGTAATACATCAGGGGGTGGAGTGGAGGGAGGGGGTGTAGCAATAGTTAAAAAGAATAGGGAGAAAGGAATAAAAACTGGAAAATCTCTAAATTGCATGCTCACTAGTGATGAGCGATTAAGTCGACTATCGTCATCAGGTCGATAGTCGATATCGGCAATTATCAAGACGATTTCCGATAGTCGATAATAGATTATCGCCGATGACCATTAAAGTCTATGGGAGAGGAACAACACCTTCATTCTTACACCCAAACAGGACTGGAGAAGCTGGTATTAACATCCACAACAGTCAAATGGATACATACTGCATCTTAGGCAACACACTTAGGTTATAAAAGCCACAGAAAAAAAGTCACAGACCATTCACTATCCCTGTCTTGTACCACAGAATGACCCTAAAACCTGAATGACCCACAAATTAAAAAGTGCCAGAAGGCAGTATGATTTGAACCATAATTTTGCTTGAACTGGACATTGAATATCCCTGTCCTGGAACGCAGCATGAGCCCCAAACCTGCATGACCCCAGACTAAAAAGTGCTGTAAAAAGGAGTTCCCTTTTAAACACATCATTATTATAATGTTGACTGACAAATTTGACTAGTACCTGTCCTGGGCCACAGCATGAGCCCCAAACCTGCATGACTCCCAGATTTAAAAAGTGTCGGAAAAAGGAGTCTTTCAACCACCATTTTAGTTGAACTGGACATAGACTGTCCCTGTCCTGGGCCACAGCATGAGCCCCAAACCTGTATGACCCCAAGATTTAAAAAGTGCCGGAAAAAGGAGTCTTTCAACCACCATTTTAGTTTCACTTTACATAGACTATACCTGTCCTGGGTAACCTACATCTGTTCAAGTCTTCCTGTACCTCCCTTGTACAATTCAGAGGAATATTTGTATCAGCTATTTTGTACATGCAAGTTTTTTAGTAGTTTAATTCTAGAAAACACATTTTTAAAATAGGATGGAATCCCACCACGTCTTTTTCTCTCTTTTTTTAATTGAATTAAATAGGTTGTCTCACTACAGGGATTGCTAGCTATGTTAAAGATCTTGCAAAAACAAGTCATTTTGCAATATGTGTCCATTAACAGTGTCCTACCTATTCCTGTTTTTGACAGCACCATCACCCTTGAGCCACTTTTGACAATTGTGAAGAACAAATGTCTGTTAGAAACCACATTTTTTACAATAGGACCTGTAGTATAGCTGCATTTCACAGCAACATGCCCCCAAAAATTCAAAACATGACCCTTGAGCCACTTTTGACAATTGTGAAGAACAAATGTCTGTTAGAAACCACATTTTTTAGAATAGGACCTGTAGTATAGCTGCATTTCACAGCAAAATGCCCCCAAAAATTCAAAACATGACCCTTGAGCCACTCTTGACAATTGTGAAGAACAAATGTCTGTTAGAAACCACATTTTTTATAATAGGACCTGTAGTATTGCTGCATTTCAAAGCAGCATGACCCAAAAAATTATAAAAATGACTTCTCAGCCACTGTTAAAAATTGTGAGGTAGAAATGCCACTTAGAAGCCACATTTCTGTTCCAAAGGACCATGATTATAGCTGTATCTCACAGCAACATGACCCCAAAACCATTGACAATGCGAAAAATTCTAAAGATAAAGTGAGTAAATGGAATATGGTTTTGTCATTAAACCTTGGTGTCTTTTACAGTCTCCACACCGCAAAACCAGCAAAATGATCTTTTGGGAACTGAGAATAAAAATTGCAGTGAGAAATTATCATTTTAAAAAACATTTTTCAAGAGGACCATTTCTGTTTGAAGAGGAATGTGAAGTAGACCGGCAACTAATCGGTGACCTCGGCAATTGGGGCCACAACATCATCAGAGATCCATGCCTGATTCATCTTGATGAAAGTCAAACGATCCACATTATCTGTGGAAAGCCGGATGCGTTTGTCTGTAATGACTCCTCCAGCTGTGCTGAAGGTCCGCTCAGATATGACGCTGGCTGCTGGGCAGGACAACACCTCTATGGCGTGGCGAGTGAGCTCGGGCCATTCATCCATTTTGGATACCCAGAAGTCAATTGGGTCCGGAACACATCCAAAAACATCGGTGTTGAGACGCAGATAGTCGTACACCATGATCTTAAGCTGGTCTCTGTGTGTTGTATGTGTGCCCTGCATTACATGCATTGGTGAGGTGGAAAATAAAGATTGCCAGAGGTCACCCATTAGGCTTCTGCCACATTGCCTGCTGCTGCTGCTGCCGCTACAGCTACTTGGCACTCTACTGCTGTTACGTCACTGACGTTGTTCCACCGTGACATTTGAAGAACGTGAAGCAGACGAAACAGATGTCTCCAGTTGATCAATCATCAAGGTCTCCATTTCCTGCATTTTACTCTCTATTTGGGTGGGTGGAAGGAAAGTGCTGAGTTTGGTTTTGTACCGGGGATCCAGGAGGGTAGCCACCCAGTAACTGTTGTTCATTTTGATGGCCTTAATACGAGGATCATGTTGGAGGAAATGGAGTATCCAAGCACTCATGTGAGAGATGGAGCCTTGATTTCCCAAGCCTCTGGATCTGGCACTAGCAAACTGATCTTCCTCATCTTCCTCCTCCGCCTCAAATTCACGCCAACCTCTTTCCAAGGCAGGGACGTCGGTAACGTCGGTGTCTAGGAATACCTCCTCCTCCTCCTCCTCCGCTTCCTCTGGCACAGCTTCAACACAGCCCTGACTTGCCTCAGATGATGCACCCTGAGAGCTGAGGCGCCGCCTTGCACTAGCCCTGGACCCCGAACCACTGCCTAATGAAGACTGATAAAATTGAGAAACTGTCGGGCCTTGTGGATTCGACGGAGAGAAAGGCTCTGTGTCCGCATCTGTGTCCATCTCCTCCTCCGTCGCTGGTGGGACCTGATGTTTCAGAGTGTCCAACGATCGTTCCAGAACTAAGATCACCACAATGCTCATGCTGACAAGGGCATTGTCCGCACTGACCATTTTGGTGGCTTCTTCAAAACTGGCAAGGATGGTGCAGAGCTCTTTCACCTGCCTCCACTCTCGGTGGCTCAACACCCCGAGGTCCGCACCGCTGCTTGTCAGGCCATGTGTCACTTCATACTGCGTAATGGCATTGCGCTGCTGCCACAATCGCTGGAGCATGTGGAGGGTGGAATTCCAGCGTGTTGCCACGTCAACAATGAGACGGTTGACGGGGAGGCCGAGCTGACGCTGCAATGCAGCCAGGCGGGACGAAGCAGGGTGCGAACGGCGGAAGTGCGAACTCAGACCTCGAGCCTTCCTCAGCAGGCAGTCCAGACCCGGGTAGCGCTTTAGAAATTTCTGGACGACAAGGTTCATGACATGTGCCAGGCAAGGGATGTGCTCCAGCCTACCGATCTTAAGGGCGGCCAGCAGATTTCAACCGTTATCGCACACCACCTTGCCTGGCACAAGGTTCTTGTCACCCAGCCAGCGCTCGGTCTCGTTGCGGAGAGACTGGATCCCTGTTACTAGTGGGGTACCACAGGGCTCAGTATTGGGCCCTCTCCTCTTTAATATTTTCATAAATGATCTCACACAGGGATTGCACAGTAGAATATCAATCTTTGCAGATGATACTAAGCTCTGCAAAGGAATCCACACAAAAGAGGATAATGTGTTATTACAAAGGGATGTGGATAGATTGGAGGCCTGGGTAGAGAAATGGCAGATGAGGTTTAACATTGATAAATGCAAGGTTATGCACATGGGGAGGAAAATCCATTACATGATACATGTTAAATGGAAAAACACTGGGTAAAAGTGACATGGAGAAGGACTAGGGAATTCTGGTATACAGTAAACTTAACTGTAGCAGCCAGCGTCAGGCAGCAGCAGCCAAGGTTAATAGGATCATGGGTTGTATTAAAAGGGGCATAGATGCACATGATGGGAACATCATTCTCTCATTATACAAGTCACTGGTGAGACCACAAACGGAAAACTGTGTAGAGTTTGGGGCACCAGTGCACAGGAAAGACATTGTAGAGCTTGAACAGGTACAAAGGCGGGCAACAAAAATAATAAAAGGACTGGGTGGACTGCAATATCCAGAAAGATTAGCAAGGTTAGGGTTATTTAGTTTAGAGAAAAGATGGCTTCGAGGGGACATAATAAATATGTTTAAATATATTAAGGGCCAATATAGAGATCTCGCTAAAGATTTATTTATACCCAGGACTCTATCTAGAAAAAGGGGGCATCCTCTACATCTTGAGGAAAGAAAGTTTCTACATAAACATAGAAAGGGATTCTTTACTGTTAGAGCGGTGAGACTGTGGAACTCTCTGCCAGAGGAATTTGTCATGGTGAATTCACTAACAGAGTTCAAGAAGGGCTTCGATACATTTCTGGATTGTGATAATAATATAACAAGTTATAGTGACTAGGATTCTGAAGAAGGTTTGGATACATTTCTAGACGTAATATAACAAGTTATAGTGACTAGGATTCTGAAGGGGGGTCGTTGATCCAGGGATTTATTCCGATTGCCAGATTGGAGTCAGGAAGGAATTTTTTCCCTAACATGAGGACAATTGGCTCCTACCTCATGGGGGTTTTTGCCTTCCTCTGGATCAACACTTTTCGGTCTGACAAACTATGTAATTTCATCAGTACAGTAATAAGGTATGTGTCACAAATTCAATAAACAAAAACACATTTCCCTATTGTACTAAATTTTAAAATGAATTATACAACTATATTTTTGCAGAATACATAGAACAGGCAACTGGGCCTGTTATATACAATACACAAATAGCAAGCTCACTATTCCTTGAAAAGGAGTCTACATTAAATAAACATACTGGAAATGTGAGTAAGCCTTGTAGCAGTGAAGAGATCCAGCATTCCTCCAAGTAGAAAATCATTGTTTATTTACTCCATTAAAAACGTGACATCCACATAAGTCAGACACAGCTGACACATTTTGAATGACAATGGTTCTTACTTGTAGCCTGCTGGTCTGCTACAAGATGGTACATGTATTGTGGCATTATTTCTATCATGCCCTGAAAATACTTCAATTGCTATCCAGATTTACAATTAGCCTCTTTGCTTTTCTTGGTATCCTTCTGATCTTTCTGAATCTGTTTTTTTGGCTTTTCTATTGCTATTTGATTTTATCTTATAATTGTCTCAAAGTTTCCAATTTTTGGTTTGACCTCTTGTTGATTTTTGTTTTGTATGAATTTGTCATACCTGGTGTAGCAGAGCATAAAACCAGACATTTAAGTAATAATTATCTACTGTACTGTTGTATTTCTGATTACACTTTCTCAATGATGCTGAAAACTATTGCCTGTTTCTGGTGCATCAATTATAGCTGCTTTTGAGTTCAGTGGGGTGCTATAGGTCACAACACAATCTACAGTAATAGGTTTTTCCAAAGAGATTTCTAAAAGCTATCATAGAGAGTAACCTATAAAAAAGTAAGACCACAAAATGTATCACACAGGTAATGAGTAAACAGTTTGTTTTTAGTAACCATTGTATTTCTTTAAGGAGCAACATTATCTAATATTTACCTACATTAGACTAATACTAATTTTTTGATATCTTCTATGAATAATATCCTTAACAGTATTTTAAATACTAATAGTATTGCACATAAGAAGTAATACTTAAAGGGGTTTTGCCAGGATGTAATGTTGACGTGGGATCCTCCAAAATGGGTATTTAATTACTTTTCTAAATATATGTTATTAACAAAAGTGAAGCCTGTGAAAGCTCCAGCATTTCTCAGTCTCCCTTAGTTACCTGAAAGTTTGCATTAGCCACGACCAGAGGAGCTGACAGGAGCTGATCTGGCTGTGCTTGTGTGAAACACTTCTTATCTGAAAGACAGGGAAAAATGAATTTAGCTTTCCCAAAGGGGCTGTGGGAAAGTGAATGTTGTTCCCGTCTGCTGGCCCTAGAGAAAACTTGTTGTTAAAATTATTATTTGAGTTAACTTTTGAGCCCTTTCCCCTTTTTCCTCCCCCCTTGCTCAACCCCCCCCCTCTCCCCCCCCCTGCAGCGTTCATGACTCAGCATTTATTTGTTTATATTCTCCCCCTGTGCTTTAAAAAGGAGGGGAACAAACTCTCTTCCTGGGTAAAACCCCCTTTAAAAGAATTTTTTGTAAATTTCTTTACCCTTTTCCCGACTTTTGCGTCATCCAAAGTACTGTACATTATTGCAAAAAAACTATATAAGGAAACCCAAAAACCCTTTTAAAAAAATTTTTATTTGTATTTTTTTTTGGCAAAATATTTTTGTATGTCCCCTTAAAAAAAACAAAACCAATGCTTTATAAATTTTTTTCAATTTATTTACTAAAAAAGGAAAATTTTACATGGAACTTGCAATGGGTTTTTAAAATTTAAAAATTTTTTGGGGTAATCTAAAAGGGCCCTTTATTTTTAATTGGGGCCCCCGGTTGTGGGTTTTAATTCCCATAGCCAAAAATAAAAGATGGAAAATTCCCCAACATTTGGAAATTTTAAATAAAAAGGTTTCATAGAAAAAAAAAAAAAAACCATTTCATTTTTTTGGTGGATCCCCTTTTTCAGCTCCGCTCCGACAGAATTTTTTGCAAATTAGCCTCGTGTCAACCCCCTTTCCTTTCCCCCCATTTCCAAATCAGAAGGGAAAAAATGTCCCCTGTAAAGAAAAATCCTCAAACCCGAAAAATTTAAAATTTTAAAGGGGCTGACAGGGGAAAAAAACCCCAAGCCAAAACAAGCAAAAAACAATTATTTAAAAAAGGGTCAAAAATCCAAAATTTTTATGAGGGGAAAAGATGAAGGGGAAACTTCCCAAAAAAGAAATTTCTGGTTAAAAAAAGAATCAAAGGAAACCCCAAAGACTAATAATTTTATACATGAACAGCCTCAGGCCGGGCTTTATACGTTGTTTAAATTTAAAAAAAATTTTACTGTGGGGGGCATTTTTCCTCCAAATCACCCTTTTGCAGGGACCTTCTAGAAAACCCCTTTTCGCCCCCTTTTCCTAAATTTTAAAATTTAAAGGGGCCCGTGGCAAAGTTTAAAGTCAAAATTTTTAGTTGCTGGGAATGATTTTTTTTCCCTTTCCGAATCCCGGGCCCCTTTGCAAAGGGTTTCCCTCTCGGGTTTTAAAGGTAATGAGCCCTTTTTTGGGGAAAGGCCTGGCCTCAACCCAAATAAGAAAAAATTTTTCAAAGAACGCCCCCAGGGGCCCCCTCTTTTTTAAATTTGGATACAAATTTTTAGGGGTGGGGGCCCCCCCCCTTTTCACTGAAACTGGGTTGTAAGGCCCTTGGGGGCCCTTTTTTTATTAAAAATTTTTTTTGTTTTTGTGGGCGGGGGGGGCCTTCTGGGGTTTGGCCCCATAAAAAAGAATTTTTAAAAGGCTTCAGGCTTGGCTTAAAAACTATTTGAACTTTGACCCAATCGGAACCTTTTTCCCCTTAATGTGCTCAGCAATTTTGATTTGACACCGGGGGGGATGTTGTGGGCAAAATTTTTCAGTGGGTTCCCGCTTTTTGTTGGATAAAAGGGGCTTTGAAAAAGTTTACAATGGCTAGGCCCTTACTTTCCAAAAAGGTGGGGGGCCTTTTTTATTTATTTAATTTTCACAAAATTCTGGTTTTTGCACAGTGACAAAGGGAAAGGGGGTTTGGTTGGGCACAGTTCAGAAGTACGGGGTTTTAAACCCAAAAAGGGAAAAGTCCAAAAAAAAAAATTGTCATCAATTCCAAAAGGATTTTTTAAAGGAAAAAATTTTTTGAAAGGGCAAAAAGGGGGTTAGCAGCAAAAACAAAAGCAAAATTTCGATAAAATATCAAACAACTTTTCAAAAGATTTCAAGGGGAAAAAATGGGAAATGAAATAATAAAAAATAAATTTTAAAAAAAGGGATTTCTGCCCACTTTTTGGCCCTTTCATTTAAAATTTGAGATTCTTAGCCCCTCAAAGGGCCCGAAACCATTTTGGGTTTTGCACTCCACCCATCCCACGGACTATTCTTTTTCCAAAATAAATTAGCTTTGGGCTTTCTTTCCCCCGACAATTTTGAGGCCTTTAAAAAGGGGGACCAAAAAGAGGTTGGGGACATCAAAGTTGATCCCAAATTTAGGTCCAACCTTGGGGGCCCTGGAAAAGGGGTCTCGCCGTTTTTGTTTAAAAAAGTGTGCCCAAGAAACCCCAACCAAAACATATCCAAAAGAAGGGGAAAAAAGCATTTAAAATTTTTCCCTTTACTTACTTTTGAATTTCTCTTTTTTTTTGGGGTTTTAAAAAAAGAAAGGGCCGAGAAACCCGTTTTATTTAAACATTCTTAGTTTTGAGGCCCTGCCTTTATTAAAATTAAGGGAAAGCGAAATCGACCAACTTGGGGGCAATAGAAGGGGCTTTTTTTACAATCTAATCGTTTGGGACGTCCCTTTTTCATTTTTTTTTCCTCTGGGCCCCTACGGGGATATTTTATATTAAATAGGGGCCCCCTGGAAAGGCCCGACATCAAAATAAAAAGAAAATTAAAATTGGGGATTGATTATGTATTTATTTATATTTTAAAATTTTAAAAATTTTTTTTAAATTTAATCCAAAACGTCCTTTCCCACATATGATTAATTTACACAATTTGAACTTCCAACCCAAAATTTTAGGCTATTTGAAAATTCCAAATTGATCATTTGATGGGATATGATTTTTAACCCATAGTAAATTAAAATGTATTTGTAATGGCAGAAAAAGTTATCTGATGGTAGCACAGCTTTAATACCAGTTTCTTTTTTTCCCAGGAAAAATTAAATTTTTGTTGTCATACATATTAAAACCCTGTGAAAAACCCGTTTTAATTTTCCCCCATTTGGTTTAAAATTACTTTAACCAAACCTTTTGAGGCTTAGAAATTGGGGAGAAGCCTTTTTTGCTGAAACTCATTTGTCATGTCACGGAAGCATATCTGACTTAAAGAGTTGGGATTTATTTCACCAGAAAAAAAGGTTTCAATTTAAAACTCAAAAAAATAAAGGAAAATAAAAGAAAAAAAAAAAGGGTGGATAAAAAGTCAGGAAACCCGTCCCTCCTTTGGGTTTAACCATTACATGAAATGTTATGGGCCCCCCCAAAGGGGAAAAAAAGAATTATCTTAAAAGGGTTTCCTGTCACTGCAACAAAAAGAAAATACTTTGGCCCAAGCATGCATTTGGGGGGATTGCGATGTATTTTTAAAAGATATTTTTAAATAGTTTTTTTCTTGGGGCGCGTTTTGGTTTTTTTCATGGGAAATCTTTAAAAAATGAATTTGGGGGGACCCCGTAAAAGGCCCCAAACCCCTTTCCCCCCTAACTGAGGTTGGCTTGTAGTGGGCTACAAGCTTTTTCCTTTGAGTGGGAATTTAAAAAGATGAGAACAAACCAAATTTAAATTTTAGGTTTCCCCCTACCTAAAAACGGTCTAGTTAAACTGCTGAGGGAAATTTAATTTTAAAATTTACTGCCCTTTTTAGGGGATGGTAGTGCTTACACATTTTAATTTGGGGTTTGAGAGAAATTTAAAAAGCCCCAAGCACTTTTGTTTTCTATCAAACCAAATTTTGGGGGGTTTTGTTTATTTAATTTGGGTTCCCCCGTTTTGGGTACATTGATCCATTGTACTTTCATCAACCCAAATTTGATCCAAATTTCGGTAATAAACCAAAAGGGTTTAGGATAATGTTATCAGGGTTTGGGAAAATTCCTTGGAATTTTTTTCCTTTTTTCCACCTTAAAAATACCAGACCCTCCTACCCAAAAAACAGACAGGGAAATTAAAAGTCCCCTTTTGGGATGATGCATCCAGCCCTTTTTCAGGGACTTCTGGTGGGATTGGGTACCAGGGGTAATTTTTAGAGGGAGTTTGGGGACATCCATTTTTTTACCATTTTATAAAAAATTAGTTTCAATTTTAGTCCCCCTGTAAAACTGTTAAAAAAAATAGAAAAAAATTCAAATTTTCATGACAATACAAAACTCAAACTTTCCCCACTCACTGAAGATTATGCTTAAATGATCTTTCTGGGATGCAGGAACTGCAATTTTATTGGGGCTTTAATATAAACCGGAGGGTTCGGGGCCCACACCAAAAAACACAGTCCCCTTTTAGTTGGGTCCCCTTTCCTCCCCAGGAGATTGTGCCCCGTGGGCCCCCCCTTTTTCCCCCCCCTTCTTTCTAAACCACTTTTATGTGGCCTTTGTGCCCAAACAAAATAAAACCATATTTAAATTTCCACCCTAACCCCCCCCTTCCCCTTGGGGAAATTTGTAAAAGAGGTGGGGGGGAAAAACATTTGAAGTGGTCCCGAAAAGTCGTCATGGTGTCTGGAAATATATGGGGGAAGAAAAGGAAAAGTGAATAACATTTGTAAAAAAAAGACGGTTTTTTGTGAGGGAAAATGAGTGTAAATTTTTATTAAAATTTCTTATATGTCTGAGGCACCTTTTGTAAAAATGGGATTACCCAAAATAATCACTGTAAAGGGAAAATTTTTATCCCCAGTATAAATTTGGTTTTTTATCTTTGGGAAAGTGTTTTTTTATTGGGCAATATTGGTATTGGTAACTGGTTGTTCAGTTTAAAAATTTGGTAATGATATTTTGGGCCTTCTTCACGTATTATTTGAAAACCCGTATGACCCTTTTTTAAACAAAAAAGGTTGTCATACCTTTGAACAAATTTTGTATTTGCTATTTTTTATGTTTTTATTTTATTTAAAATTAAATAAAATTATTTTATAAAAAATACCAAACTTTATAGACCATAGTTTTCAACCCCTTGTTTTATTAACCCCTTTTCTTGGGTGGGCCATTATTTGGGTTTTGCTTAAAACGGAGGAGTGACGTGGTGTTTATGTAATGTGGTTGGGGGTTTGGTTTAAAGACGTGGGATGAGGGCCCCTTCCCCCTTTTTCAATTCACTAAATGTTGGAAGGTAACGAAATGTATATTCCCTTTAAAGTATACAGCTTATTTGGAAGCCCGCAATGGGCACCAAAAAGGGGGGTGGGCGAAAAAAATGGGGATTGGGTCAAGGGAAACTGGCAGGGGGTGGCCCAAAGAAAAATTAAAGGGAGGGGAGGGGGTTTTTGAAAGGAACCCCCGGGTTAACCGAACGGTTTGGGAAATATGGTTTTTCTTTAAATTTAATTTGTAAGAAAATTTGGAAAAAATACCCTTAAAAAGTACTCCAAACAAAAAATAAATAAATTAGTTTTTGGGATACCCCCAGAGAATATTTTTTACATTTGGTTAGAAGAATTTTTAAATTTAATTTCTGTTTTCTCATTGTGGTGCTATGGCATTTCTGGAATTTTTTTAGTTTAAATTTGGTACTTTTTCTACTGTGTTAAATGGGGAAAATCCCTGGAACACAAAATTTCTAACAAAGCCCCCAAAAACACAGGTTAAACCCTTCCCCCTTGTGTTTTGCTTTTTTTTTGCTACTCTTTTTTTTATGTTAAAAAGGGCGGTTTTTGGAAACCCCTGTCTTAAAAAAAAACAAACCCCCCGGATTCCCAAAAATTTAGT